>LOEQ01005019.1:162438-172894 GCA_001685075.1 Bramus lutescens | reverse complement strand
AGTGTTTAAATGAATACAGTTTCCGTGTAATTATTTTGAGTAAAGCTAGCCGGCCGCTGGGAGCCAAGCGGCAGGAAGCAGCCGCTGCTCCTTTTACAAGAATCTAATCAGCAAGTCCCCCATCCAAGTGAGAGACCCCATCTCAAAAAACAAGATAGACAGCTACTGAGATTGACCTTTGACCACTACATATGCTTGCACACATGAGCACTCATACTGAGCATACATGGGCACTTGTACTCACTATAAACACACACACACATATATCCTCTGTAGCCAAGAATGGGTGTGAATTTCTAATCCTCCTGCTTCTACCTTTACAGTCCCGGGATAACACACCTGCACTTCCATACTTAGTTTATGTGATGCTGGGGACTGAACCCTGGGATCCATGCATGTTAGGCAAGCATTCAACAAACAGATCTACCCCTCCTATGGTAGAGACTGTGTCTTGAAAGAGAAGACTGAGTTAAAATACAATCTGTAGGATGGGTTTCTATCCATTCTGACAGTGACCTTCAAAGAATTTAGGTCCACAGAGACATCTGGGATGTATTCACTGAGAAAGACCATGTAAGGACATGAGAGGAAGGGAGGCAGCCACCTGCGAGTTACAGCTGTGGGCCTTGGCAGAAACTAGACCTGCCCACACCTGATCTTGGAAGTCTACCTCCAACACTGTGAAAACAAACAACCATTGTTTGAGGGTCGTTCTAAGGCTGTTTCACAATAGCTGCACAGACTGCGCTGCCTCCCGCCCGACTTCTCCAAGTCTCTCTTTGATGCAAGGAGAATCAAACCACTTAGAAAGGAAAAAAAAAAGTTGTCTTTACTTGAACTTGTTCAAATCATTTCCAAAATATATTTTACAATTAAAAAAATAATAATTTTAGAGGTTGGTCGTGGTGGTAGACCCATCTGATCACAGGATGGTGTGAAAGTCCCAGACCTACTTGGACTATATAAGACTCTGTAAAACAAAAAACAGCATAACAACCCCCCATAACAACAAAAACAAACAAAGAAAACCCCAACTGACCGGTAAGCAAATGAAATAAAAATAAAACGAAGCCATCTGAAATTGCCCTTAGATGCTTTCCCCTAAGGTCCATTTGCTCCTTTTCTGGTCTATGAGCCAATTAACTCATTAGATTAAAGACAGATGCAGAACTTTCTCATGCATTTTTCCCCCTCAACAGGAACATTCTTTGAGCAGAAAAACCAAACACATCGGGGCCTTGATTAGGTCTTTTTTCAGGCTGGGGCCTTTCTCCTTGATGTAAATAGGACTGTCAGGGCCTTAGCCAGTTGCCTCATTCAAGCCGAACTGCACAGAACCAACCACTGCCTCTACCCAGGAACACAGAGCTTGGACTCTGTGTGTGCCCGTGACTGGGCCATTTCTATCTGGCCCTCAAGGAAAAGCTTCCCCAAGTCTTCAACAGTTGCAGCTGATTAGGCACAATTTCCCAGTCTTTACGCTTCCCTTCTGACTCATTTAATTCATCACAGACCATTTCTGACAAGCGCTAGGATCAAGGCCAAATTGTGTTTTGATGTCTGAAGAGTTTCTGAGGCGGGACTCATGAAGAGCTCAGCACAATCAAAGGTTGAGGGGCAGGGAGACACTTTCTTTAGTGGTGTAGCCACTGGTGAGGTGCCAGCTCTTATGCAGGTTTCTCTAAACAGCCCTAATAAAACTCCCGAGACACATACACACAAGGCAGGTGGCAAAGGGGGCCAGTGAGGAGGGCATGAGTCAGCAGGAGTGAGTGGCACGGGAGAGGGCAAGGAGGCCGTGACTCAAAGACATTATGTGCATGTATGAAAATGTCAGAACAAAAGCCATTAATAGGTATGATTAGTATGTGCTAATAATAAACGTTCTTTAAAAAGGAGAGTCCTGAAGCCTTTGCTCCTTCCCCACAGAACAAGGTTCCCACCGCTGCAGATGGACCGAAATGCAGGAGGCTGGGTCTTGACTTTGAGGAATTTTCTGGGTGGTCAGAGTCGTCAGGCATGAGCTACAGAGCAAGGCTACACTGATGTAGCTCGAGGCTCCCTGGAGATAGGCAAATACTGGCAAGGAATGGACTTTTGCTCAGAACATGTCAAGTCAATAAAGACGGTGGCAGGACACTTGGAGGGTTACCAGGCCGAGGTGCTTTTTGGAGTGTGAGGAAAGCTGGTCACCCGAGGTTCACCCACGCAGCTGCTACTGTCTTCCTTCTAACTTAACTCTTTTCCAAAGATTCCAGTCTTTGAGCCCACAATAGGAACTGCTGTGTATTTATTTTTTTTTTTAGAAATAATTTTAATCTTTAGTCCTAAAATTAACTCTTCCTTTTTCTCCTCCTCCTTCTTCAGTGAGATGCTATTTTTGGACATGGCTGAAGCTGAAGATCATATCAATAAGAAATAACCTTAAAGTAAAACTTCTTTTTGGGAAAGAGTCAATTTTTTTTAACCATAAAGTAATTGAAGTAGTGAGAACTAATTCTGTCCTATCCCTGATTCCTCCTGAAGATAGCTTCTTGTGTGTATTTCTAGATAGTTTATATAGGAGTGGTTTCCTGACATCTTAGCTTGAGTCTCACAAAAATGATAAAATCTGCAATTCAGAGAAAGTGAGTCTTACTGTTCCCCAGGAGAAGGGGAGGCCCTGATGTGTCTTGTATACCACTCTGAAGCTCCCAGGCTGTGATTCAGATAACCTTCACCACAAAGGGCCTCCCTGGGCTTGTATCCACAGGTCAGAAGACATCTCATTCTTGCTTACGTGAGGCACAGTTCTAAACCCTCTAGACCACGTAATGTGATTTTTAAAATGACATTTATTTGCTTATTTTCTGCCTGTATTTGTGTGTGTGTGTGTGTGTGCCAGGCATGCCATGCACAAATATGGAAGTCGGTGAACAACTTTTAGGAATTTTCTCCCACCATGTAGGGTCCCAGGGATCATATTCAGTTTATTAGGGTCGAACTTCCATCAGGAGTGGTGACCTTTACCTATCTTTTTGAGCTGATCCATCTGGACAGTGCTAAATAAGATCATTTAAACAGCAGACATCTTTCTTCCCAGGCATGGATTCTGGAAAAGTCTAAGATCTAGGTGCCAGAAGTTTCTGGTGAGCCTCTCCATTGATGGCTTACATATGGCCTCCTTCTCCTAGGTCCTCACATGACCATGGGCTTTGTTCTGAGCCGGGGAGGAATTACCAGTCATTTCTTTACTTCTTGTCTGTTTTTGGTTGTGGTTTATCACTTGATTTTTGTGACTGGGTTTTACTATGCAGCCAAGGCTGACCTTAAACTTCCAATTGATCCTCCTGCTTCAGAGCTTCCTGGGGCCTGGTATTTTTCTCCCATCTTTGAGACAGGGTTTTGTTATATGGTTCAGGTTAATTTGGAACTCATTATCCTCCTAATGTAAGCAGCTCAGCAGGAATGAAGACATTTGAAAGACCCTGTGTCAGGGCTGGAGAGGAGGCTTAGTGGCTAAGAGCATTTGCTGTTTTTGTAGAGGACATGAGTTCGGTTCCCAGGACACACGTGTTCATTTACAATCTTCCTTTCTCTCTGGTTCAGGGGATCTGGCTTTCCTTGGAACTCCCTCACTTAACTGCCAGACTATTGAAACAGGAAACCCACCTCACCCCCACCCCCCAAAATGAGAATTTCCTCAGGAATAATCTCATGGTTCATTCTGGGAGAAGGTAAGGGATCGAGTCAGAGGGACCTTGTCCCCTTCCCCCCAAAATTTCTAACAGTCCTAACAATCATCTTATATGGTGGGTGAGACCACACACCTCAACTGAGACGCTTAGCTAAGCTTTCTCCAGCCCTCTATTTACACTTTGATTTGACTTCAGCATCCTGAAGATGGACCCCAAAGGGGTTTGCTGGCTCTCTTTGCCACTCTTCTGAATGTGGCCACATTGAACAAGCTTCCTTTTTCTGCTTTTCACATCTAATTGGCTTATTGAGGTTAGGTGTCCAGATCTGACTTGGGCTTAAATTGTGATCCTCAAGTTGGAGACACTAACACGGCCTCCTAAGCGATGGGATTTCAGGAGTGTGTCACCATTTCTGACTGCATGTCTCTTCTTTTGTAAAAAGGTACTTATTATTTCATAATTTCTCACACGCACACACACACATCAACTTTGATCATCTTCCTCATTGTCTGCTCTACCCCCCTTCATGTCACTGACTAGCAGTCTAGATCCAGTTTGTTTTCTTTGCTAATCAAAGAATTAAAATGTAGGGAGCAGGGTGTTTTGATCTCAACAGGGAGCTGCAGGCAAAATCTCAAACATAGCAGGCAGAATCAACAGATGAAAAATGCTTTTATTTAAGGTGAGGAAATAAAGAGAGAGGGGGAAGGAGAGGGAGGGAGGGAGAGAGAAAAAGGATGGAAGAAAAGAAAGAAAGAAAGAAAGAAAAAAGGAAGGAAGGAAGGAAGGAAGGAAGGAAGGAAGGAAGGAAGGAAGGAAGAAAGCGTTTGGATGGAAGCCTCACCCCAGCCCCTGGCATCCAAAGAGTCTGGGATGTTTGGGTGAAAATTACACCTTAAGCCCCCTCCCCTGGGAGTTGCCTCGGTTCAGACTCCACCCCCCAGAAAGCCCACCAAATGATGACCCCTCCCAAGAGATGCTCAAGGCCACTCCCTCAGGGTATTTAATCTGCTCCCAGAGAACAAACACACATGTGGTTTTCCAGTCTTACTTTCCTGTCTCTTCTCTGAGGGGCTAGAAAGCCACCTGGGAGTGTTGGTATCCATTAAACCTGTGCTTTTCCTAATTCAGTTTGATTTGGTCTTATTTGGATTATTGCATCAGCAGAGAGGCTTATTGGGGTGCAGAAACTTTTCAAAGAAAGGAAAGAAGGAAGGAAGGAAGAAAGAAAGAGAGAGAGAGAGAAAGAAGGAGAAGACATCCTCTACACAGCAGAAGAAAGACCTAAGAAGCTGATTGACTCTTCCGGAAAGCTGGGTGGAGTCCCTTTAAGGATCTTTGTTAAGATGGAATGGGATACTTTTTCTGTAATTTAGAATTGATTGGTATAGATGAAGAAAGGGAAGCCAATAGGCTCAGAACTTTGGGTAGACATGTCCCTGTCAGGCCTTCAGAGCTTGTCTTACCAGTCTGGACCAGTTAGCCATCAGGGGGGAATGGGGAGCTACTGGTGGCAGAAGATTCCTGCCAGACCTTCGTCTCAGATTAAGAAGAAGCCAGAAGCTTGCCATCTGCATTATCCATCTGTACCCCTCTCCTTACACATCTGCCAGTCGAGGCTCTAACTAGATCTAACAGTGATCAACATTGATACTGATTTTAATAAGATAGCAATAAAAGTTCCTAATCCCTCATTGCCTCCCATTAAACCACTTCTTATTCCCAACACATCTTCCTCGAATCCCATGCCTTAAAAAAGAAAAGAAAAGAAAAGTGGCCTGCGCATTTTATTAAGGTTGCCTGCATGAGCACAGGCGGAGGCAGAGGGTTATTTGAACAAGGGTAACTTCTCAGTGACCAGTGGCTATAACACTGAGGAATATGAACCCCCACTCTTCCCCCAGTAAGCACTACTGCCAATAGCTCCTCAAGGAAAGGAGGGGCTTCGTAAGCCCCTCCCCACCTACTGATGGTTCTAAGCCTTTGCAGTGTAGCCAGTGTTCCTATGAGTTCATGAAGTCACAGCCATGTCATGTCCAATAGACAACATTCTCTCCCATTCTCCGCCTCCTTCATTACTTCCTCCCCTTCTTCTGCAATGTTCTCTGAGCCTTGGAAGAGGTGATACGGGTGTCTGGCTTAGAACGGAACACTTAAAAATCACTTATTCTCAATAATTTGACCAGTTATGAGTCTCTGTATTATGAACTGTCACCCACCACAAAGGGCAGCTTCTTGGACCGAGAGCAGCACTGGCCTACGGGCATCAACATACATATTTAGGAAACAGTGTGCAGTATTTCTTTGAATAAGGACACCAGTCTCTGATCAGACCTTATGACCTCATTTCATCCCCCATTGCCTCCTTAAATATATTCAAACTGGGCACTGGGGATTCATCAGGAAGCTGTAAGTGTGTTGGGCTGGGGCAGGTATAATTCAGTCCATAATGGTGTAAGAAATGTTTCTCTTTTTTTCTATCAAAGTAGCTAGCCAGCCAAGGGTGAATATTCCATAAACTTCCCCCATCTTGTGAAACTTTTATGTGAATCTTTTACTTTCTCCTAAAGAGTAAAACTTCTGTTTGGCAAAGCCTCCTTCCCCTCCTGTTTTCCCAGAACTTGGTGGCCCGGAGAGGCTGGCCCCTTCCTCTTCTCTTCATTTCCTTTGCATCAGTTCTTCACAACAACAACAACAACAACAACAACAACAACAACAGTAAAACACAAAGGCTATTAGGTTGGGCTCAGCCTAAGAGGAAAAGACACAGTCATCGAGGGTATTAGAACAAAAACCAAGTGAACTCACTCTCTTTCTGTCCCAGCATGTTTGCTCGCCTAGAAAGGACTATGGCACCTACCCCCACCCAACCATTCCCCCTTTTTGTCAAAAAGAAGTTGCCTTGCCACATTAATTTCTCTTTGCTTCTGTGCGTCTTGCACGGTCCTGCTAATATTGGTTTCCAACTACAGTAAGCAATATTAATACCAATTTTAATAAAATCGTAATAAAAGCTGATATTGGTTTCTGTATATTAGACAATCCATACATCATGCTTTTTTGTGTGTGATGTTTCTTTCTTGTTTTAAAATAATTTACTTAACTTTATTTTATGTGCATTGGTGTAAAGGTGTCAGATCCCCTGAAACTGGGGTTACAGACAGTTGTGAGCTGCCATGTGGGTGCTGGGAATTGAACTCGGGTCCTCTGGAAGAGCAGCCAGTGCTCTTGACCACCGAGCCATCTCTCCAGTCCTTGTGTGATGTTTCTTTCTCTAGTCTGTTCTTCTAAGAGGTAGCTGTGTAGCACAGGCTGGATTTGAACTCATTATGTAGCCCAGGGTGGTCTTGAACTCTCCTTAATCCTGCTCCCACTGAGTACGAGAGTGACAGGCATGAAATAGCAGGCTCCTGTACAGTCCTATAAAACTCCCCAAACAAGAGTGATTACTCCCAGGGAGATAAGCAAAAAGAAATTCATTTCACCACTCAGAGTGAATCCTAGCTAGAAACAAGGGGACTGACTGTTCTAGCACCTGCTGGCTGCCAATGAACCCGAAGTAATCTCATTACAAGGGCAAAGTGGAGGAACTGGAGGCGAGCTGGTCAGTGGGCAAGCAGACACATGCCCCTGACTCAGGACACCACTGCTCTCTGCCAGGACCTGTATACTGGACGTTCCTGTATTTTTATGCCTCAGTGAGTCGTTTTTAAAAATATTTTCCCTCATAATTACAGTGTATGTCCTGAAAGCAGCTGGCGGCGTCAAAGTCAGTCCAGTTCGGACTCCTCCTCCGAGAGCTGACTCAAGCCCATGCAGTGTGCTCGCCGCGCCGCTCAGCTTTGCGTCTGACAAGTTTCCAGGGATCTTGTGTCTGGGTTTTTACACCTGAGGCTTTGGGGTTCTTTGTGTTTGAACTTGACCTCTGTGGTACCAGCTGATCCCTGCTCACAAACCCTTGGGATTGTGTACAGTCCTTTGTTGCTTTATTTGATCCTATCTTGGGCTTCAGCCGCATCTTCCACCTCAAGCGTCAAAACCAGTGCTTTCGGGTGCTCCCTTTCAGGTCACTCCCCTTTTCTGAACAGCTCCCATCTCAGCTGCCGAAGCGCCGTTCCTTCCTTGGCTTTTACTCTCCTCTCCGGCAAACGTTCTTCTTATTCTCTGTGCTTCCTGTACTTCCTTTCGCTTGTTCTTATTTTCACGTTCTCCACTTCCTTCTTCCGTCTCGCTAACCGCTGTGTGTGCGCATTGAGCAGCATCGCTTTTCCCACGTCCGGTTTGGCAAAACCCGTCTCCTGGGCTGTCAGGGGCAAGCTGCATCCTTAGCCACAGGGAAGAAGAAATGCCCATGGCTAGTGAACTTGTTCTCACATCCAAACTCGTGTTGCACCCATCCTCCATTGCTTCATCCCTGTCCCATGTGGATGTCTGTAGTAGTCTTTGGTCCTGTGTCCTGTTACACACATCCTTCCTAGAACAAATAATTTAAATCAAGCAGAATTTTGTTCTGGAACATAAACCCAAAGGCTGCTACTTAGAACTCTGACAAATACAAAAAAGACAATTTTTAACCGTTCCCTTCCATTTAAAACAGTTTCTCCACGTAGCCCAGGCTAATTGGCCTTGAACACACTGCTTAGTTCAAGCTGGCCTTAAGCCTGTCTCCCAACTGCTGGGATCACGGGCACAGAAAAACATTCCTGGTCTTTGATATACATTAAAGTGTATGTGTGTCTGTGTGTGTGCGCGTGTTTGTGTGTGTATATCTGTGTATGTGTGCGTGTGTGCACGCACATGTCTGTGTGTGTCTGTGTATGTGTGCGCACGTGTGTATGTGTTTGTGTGCACACGCGCATGTGTGTCTCTCTGTGTGTCTGTACATGTGTGTTTGTGTGTGTATGTGCACGTATGTCTGTGTATGTGTGTGGGCGCATGTGTATGTGTGTGTCTGTGCGTGCACACGCGTGTGTGTGTCTGTGTGTTTGCGTGTGTGCCTGCATGTGTGTGTGTGCACGCGCATGTGTGTGTGTGTGTCTGTGTGTGTGATGCCAATGATCAAAGAACCTTCCTCTTCCTGAGCAAAGTCCTTCTAGGCCTCTAAGCACATCAGTAGGAAGGTGAGATCCCTGTTTCTTTCGGAGACACAGTCTCACTGCATAGCCCTGGCTGTCCTGGAACTCACCACGTAGACCAAGGTAGCCTTTAACTCATAGAGATCCATCTGCCTCAGCCTCTTAAGTACTGAGATTAAAGGTGTGAGCCCCACGCCCAGCTCTGATTTCTTTTCTACTATGCATGAAATGGCCCCGCCTCATAGGAAAATGCCTTAGGATGTTTCCTGGAACCACAGACATTATTTGAGGAAGCATAAGGTTTACCCGCTAGAACATTCATGAAGGAGCATGCTTCAGTTCTTCGGGCCTGGAATGGAGAGGGACTTGTTTGCTACATTCATGTCACAGGTGGGGGCACTCTGAAGTCAAGATCATGGAAGACCTGGAACCAAAAGCCTCAGAAATGGCTCCATGCCATTTGTTTGTGGGTCCATTTCCCAATAAACACACCAAGTGCCACTTCTGCACTGCACTGCACTGGGGACAAGTATCCAAAGTAGAAGATCTTGAGTCCTCCCAGGAGGTGGCCCTGGGCTCCTGCTAGTGGGTCATTGCCCTGGGCAGTGATGAGGACATACTACCTGGAAGATGTTGAACTGGTCCTGTAAAACCCTTTGCTCAGGCCTCAGGGAGCCTCCTGTTCTGCCCCGGAGCACAGCAGGTGACATCTGCCAATCTTGCCTTTTCTGGTTAGGGAAAGGTTTTTCCTACAGGACAAAGGTGAAAACAGGATCTCCCCTTCCCTAGCAGTACCTGTCACTGACATTAAAGAGACAATGCCTGGTGTCCACGTCTCAGGAATCATGTTCAGACATGTCAAATTTCCGTTAAAGAGTTTAAAAGAAGCATTTGACTGCTGCCTGGGGTCTCTGAATCCTTGGAAAATAAAGGCAGATAACATTTGCTCAGAAGTCATGGCTGCTTTCAGAAAAGGAATCACATCTCTCCCCACACAGAACACTCTCTTCCCTCAAATCTTTCCTGTAGCCGGTCTTCTGTGTCATGTCTGCCCATCAGGTTTTTATCCTTTTGAACATTAATGTGACCTGCCTCAGCTGAGAATTGTCCTTTTGAAAGGAACTCTCTGGAAGTTTAAAAACCCTGCAGTTTTTGGGCCTGTCACTGCCTCCATGTCGCATGCCCCCCATCCCGGCAAGGCTTGCCTGCCACAGGCTCTTGTCATTCAATTACTCCTTTTCTGTTCAGTTGTATTTGTTTATTTTTTTACTTAAGGTGTTGTTCCTTGTCAGCCATCCACCTTGGGTTTGTTGGTTTGTTTAATGTTTATATATATTTTTTTTTAAGATCTTCATATACTTTGATTATATTCTTTCCTCTCCTGGGACTCCGCCCAGGTCTTTCTCCTTACATCTACCGAACTTCGTGTCTCTCTCTCTCTCTCTTAAGAACAAAACAAAGCCGGGCCAGGCGGTGGTGGCACACGCCTTTAATCCCAGCACGGGGCGGGGGAGGGGGGGCAGAGGCAGATGAACAGATGAATCTCTGTGAGTTCAAGGCCAGCCTGGTCTACAAGAGCTAGCTAGCTAGTTATGAGACAGGCTCCAATGCTACAGAGAAACCCAGTCTCAAAAAAGAAAAGAAAAGAAAAAGAAAGAAAGAAAGAAAGAAAGAAAGAAAGAAAGAAAGAAAGAAAGAAAGAAA
>LOEQ01005019.1:146664-160405 GCA_001685075.1 Bramus lutescens | reverse complement strand
CAGCAACCACATGGTGGCTCACAACCATCTGTAATGGGGTCCGGTGCCCTCTTCCGGCCTACAGTCATACACACAGAATATTGTATACATAATAAATAAATAAATATTTAAAAAGAAATAATAAATAAATAAAAATTAAATTAAAAAGGTGTTTGTTGAAGTGGAAAGTCATTAGAAGGCAGTGTATGTCATAGTTGTTACTTGTAGGTATCATTAGTTATGATCTATGAAGACAGAAAAGAAGGAGGGGAAGAGAATAAGAACAGAGTTAGGGACATGGTTGTGTTTATATATACAGTCCCTCTAACGTCTTGTGTAGTGGCTGGAGAGATGGCTTAGTAGGTGGTATATATCTTTAATCCCAGCACTTGGGAGACAGAGGCAGGTGGATGCCTGGGCTATGGAGTGAGTTACAAGACAGATTCCAAAGCTACAGCGAAATCCTCTCTCGTAAAACAAACAAACAAAAGAGCACTTGTTGCTCTTTCGGAGAGAATTCTTTTCCAATCACCTGCTTCGTGGTTCACAACATTTTGTAACTAATTCCAAATGATCTGATGCCATTTTCTGAGCTCTGAAAATAATGGATATGCATGTGGTGCGTATACATACAAACACCATTGTTCTTGGTTATCAATTTGACTTCATCTGGAATTACCCCAAAATCCAAGTGCCTGGGTACACCTGTAAGGCTCTTTTTCCTAATGAAATGATTTGAAGTAGGAAGACCCATCTTGATCTGGATCTTTTGAGGAGGGATAGATCCACCTTGAATTTGGACCACACCTTCTGGTGGCAACCTATATAAAACACACAGAAGGAAGTTTTTTCTGTTTGCCTGTTTGCCCTGATTCTGGCTGGCAAGTCCATTCCTTCACTGGCATTAGAGTCTACTTCTCTAGGATTCCAGTGTATACTGAAGACCAGCAGAGAGAACCAGCCTTGTGAACTGAACAATGACTGGATTCGTGAACTTTTGTTGGTAGACAGCCATTTTTGCACAAGCAGTACCACAGCTTATAAGCTACTCTAATAAATCCCATATGTGCCAATTCTATCACCTCTGACTAATACACAAGCCAAGGACTTGCATGTCAAGATATGGGTTGAAGAGAATTGGAATGTACCATAACTTGGGGATTGCTATTAAACAGACTTGGTAGGATTCATGCTAAAAGTGTTCTTGGTGAGGGCTGGAGAGATGGCTCAGTGGGTTAAGAGCACTGCCAGTTCTTCCAGAGGACCTGGGTTCAGTTCCCAGCACCCACATGGTATCTCACAACTGTCTGTAATTCCAGTTCCAGGGGATATAATACTTCATACCAATACATATAAAGTTAAATAAATTTTAAAAAAGTGTTCTTGGTGAAATGGACAGAGAGAATCAGCCTAGAGGTCTCCATGCAAAAACAGCTCAATGTTGACTAACTACTTTTTGATCTAGGAGGCAGAGTCACCCCATAGTCAGTGTTAATTTTTGGCTGCAGCAAAATATGACTGGTTCATGAGGAATTGAAAGTGGGAAGGGAGGAAGCATGAAATCTGTCTCTTTGTTCTTCTTTAATGGTCTGCCATTAAAGTATGTTAGCCTGATAAAGGACATTCAGCAAGGGGAAAGCAGTAAATTGGAAAAAGTAGTGAGCATCTTAATGTGCTACAATACAATCATCACAGATTTCCGTAGATAGGAAGTGCCTTGTAGTCATCTTACCCTATTGATGTAAGCCAGAACAATGTTCCTACGAGGAACGGCCAGCTATGGTACTTGAGGGCGCTGTTTTTGAAGGCAGAGACTCCAACAAAAAGTCTTGGAAACACTCTGAAAATGAACCCCCAGAAGAGAGGCCAAGGACAGCCGCAGTGCATTGGCTGAGCTTGCTCCCTCTAGTACGCATGCGTGAGACAGCATGACACCTCCCATTAGCTATGACACGTGCCAGGGTGCCGTGCCAGGTTTTAATCTGCCTCCGGTGGGGTGATAGGTTGGAATTGGTTAGGAAAATGAGATTGTATCAATATTTTGAAATCTGGGAGTTATAACTTTCCCTTAGATGTGTGAGGGGAAGAAGCTGCGCTCGATGGCCGCTACTCTGTCTCTCGGGCAGTGTCCATAGTGAATGTATTCTCTGCTTCTCTCGCTTTCATCTCTCCTGATTCCCTTGGCAGGCCTGTGGGTGGTAATCCGTGGGCGCTAGGGATCTTACTGTGGTGCTGGGTAGGGTTTCCACACACAAGCTGGGTCTTCAGAACGAAGCCCAGGGATACATGCTCCTTGTTTTATGGCTGCCTCCATCTGGCCATCAGACCCCTCAGCCGCAAAGAATTAAGAGGAGTGCATCGATTTACCGATTGCAACTGTACAAATGGCACACAATCAGGGCAACCTCATCAGTCTATCTGCCTGGAAGAATTACTTATTGTGTTTTATTATTATGTGTCTGGATAAGTAAAGCATCGTCCCAAGATTGAAGTACAGTGTTAAATGTGTATATTGCCTAAACCACGCATAGGAAATTCATATCCATAGCCTGGCACTGGAGTTCTGTTTACACTCTCCCTGCTCAGGGAGCACCTTAATTAGCTTTGTGTACTTTCTCCTCCCAGGATCTGTTTAGGAGAACGAAAAATTTTACTTTCCCTCTCTTCTACTTAAAGATTGCTTTGATGACTTTTGCTACACTCATAGGGTTGTGCATCCAAATGCAATAACTGATTTTACTATATCCTCATTACCTTTAAAAGAAACCTCGAGCCCGAGCCATCATTTCCCTGCCTTCCACTGTGCATCTTTGTGCACAGCAACCTCTAATTTATTTTTTAATCTCTATTGATTACTTTTCTGAACATTTCAAACAAATGGAATTATACAGTACATGGTCTTTTGTGACAGGTTCCTTTTATGTATGTAACATAATGTTTTCAAGCTTTTGTGATTACCACTTGTTCCCTTTATAGTTAGTTGCATAGTTTTTTTTGTTATTGTTGTCTTGGTTGCTTCTGTGTGTGTGTGTGTGTGTGTGTGTGTGTGTGTGTTCACTTGCTTGTTTTGAGTCAGGGTCTCACTATGTATTCCAAACTGGCCTTGAACTTGAAATCCTGTGACCTCAGCCTCCTGAACAGTTGGATTACATCCAGCTGGCATTGTTTTGTTTTGTTTTTTGCAGGGATACTATAGTTTGTTAAGTCATCCAACCCCACATCAGACCCATGGGTTGATTCTCGTCCTTGCTCTTTTGAGCAGGATTTAGTGGGTAACTCTGGACATACGTCTTTTCCCGTGTGTGCTGGAACTTATGTACAGCACATTCCAAGAACTGAAGTTTCTAGAGCAGATAACAAACCCAACTACTCTTTGTCTGGATCACAAAATTACTACATTGCACTCCCAACAGCCAGATATGAGAAACTATTTTCTCTGGTCTTTCCATGTTGCATGTTGCCAAGGTCATTCGTTTCTGCTAATCTACGGGGTGGGGTAAGGAGAAAGGGAGGAAGGGTGGGAGAGAGGGAGAGAGAGAGAGAGAGAGAGAGAGAGAGAGAATATGAACCAGACACTGTAGTGGTAGTGCAAACCTATCATCCTAGGACTTAAAAGATGGTGGTGGAGGCATCAGGAGTTCAAAGCCAACCTGGGTTTCATAGCAAGTTCAAGATTAGCTTGGGTTAGATGATCCTCCATCTTAAAACAGAGATACAAACAAACATCTCTGTCATCTCTGTATGGCTTTATTTAATTGCTGCTTTCTTTTCCACAAATTTGTGTGTCATCCTTGTTCAGGGGCTATGCTGACCTTCTTTGTATCGTCCCAAGTGAGCTTGTCTTAGAATAATCTTTTTTATGGTTGAGACTGATGTCTGTACTCACTTGACAGTTGTGTGTGAGCCTCTTGTTGGAACTAGAGTTCCCTGATTTCTTTTTTAGAAATTATTTATTTATTATGTATACAATATTCTGTCTCTGTATATGCCTGCAGACCAGAAGAGGGCACCCGACCTCATTACAGATGGTTGTGAGCCACCATGTGGTTGCTGGGAATTGAACTTAGGACCTTTGGAAGACCAGGCAGTGCTCTTAACCACTGAGCTATCTCTCCAGCCCCAGTTCCCTGATTTCATAGAGTGATAGTGAGAGTCTGCCAACTGTTATGTTTTGGTTTTCCAGTGCTAGATTTTCACATCTTTGATATTCTGCACTTTTGCATTAATATACAACAAGGGTATAATTTTCTAAATAGGGATAATTACCTTTGTAATATACATAGTAAGAGGGATATGATTTGTTTATCCTCAAAGGATTTCCCTGGATCAGTTGAAAGAGGAATTGTCCTTCGCTGTGATGGTTACTTTGGTTGGCAACATCTCTGTTCTTATGAAACTACAATGCATATTAAATAAAAGAACACATCTCTTTATAGCCAACTGAACTGCTTCATTATATGTTAGATGCCTGCCACCAATTGCACTTGGGTTTCTTAGAAGTAATAAGCCCTAGGATTTTCTGGAAGAGGAGTACCAAAGCCAAGTAAACAAAACAAAACAAAACAGAAAAACCAAACTGAATAGTAAGTAATACTTTAAATAGTCTTGTGTGCGTGTGTGCGTGTGTGTGTATGTGTGTGTGTGTATGTGTGTGTATGTGTGTGTGTGTTTCATGTTTTGGTCTCATGTAGCCCAGTGTAGCCTCAAACTCACTTTGCAGCAGAGGATGACCTTGAACTCCTCTTGTTTCCACCTTCAACCTAAGAGGATTACAGGCACCTGTCGCCTAAACCTGGCCTTTCCACTTGGTATTTTGTCAAATAGACCTTATCATTTTGGAACAAAGATGTTTTTAAAGAAGTAAGTGGGGCCTTGCAGGAGTCACTCAGCGGTTAAGCACACTGGCTGCTCTTGCAGAGGGCCTGGATTCGGTTCCCAGTGCCCACATGGCAGCTTGTAACTGTCTATAACTCTAGTTTCATCGCGCTCTAAGAATCTGGTACTCTCTGCTGGCTTCTATGGCCACTGAATGCATGCGGCACTCTTATATTCATACATACAGGCGAAACACTCATACATATAAAATAAAAATAAATAAACCTTTCTTATAAAGAAAAACAAGTAAGTGGATTTATATATGTTCAGGTTTGCTTAAGCTCACTGAACAAAAAGCCTGAGACTTCTACAAAGGGTACAAGGTCTTCCTCTGAAGTAGCACTTCCTGATGGCGACTAAGGTCCTCTCAAAGACCGCTGCCCAGCGTGGAGGTCTCATTGCATCCAGATGGACTGGGGTATCAAGGCAGGACAGGAAGAACTCACATCCACTGTGTTATCTCCACCTCATCAAAGGCACAATGGAGACAGCAGGGCTGGCGGTCGGGCCCTCCTCAAACAGCAGCCTGCCTTGACTTGTAGATGGCCTGATGCTCTCCCAGAGAAAAGGGCCTGTGTCTAAGGCCGCAGATAACAGGTGCCAGCCGCGCCGGAAGTGAGCCGGAAGGGCTCTTCAGGTGCGGTTCTGGGTTGTGCCCGAGCTAGGGTGGTGGTCAGGAAATGCCGAGCGAGTTGACCAGCACGGATGACAGAAGTATGATCAGACAGACCCTCCTGCAGAAGTTTCTCTAGCAGCTGCTTCTCCACTGTTAGATAACACTCTGCTTTTGTCTACTTATTTACTCGTTTACTTAGTTTCTCAAGACCAGCTTTCATTCTAGCCCAAGTTGGCCTGAAATTCTGTAGCCCAGGCTGCCCTCAAGTTCACCGCAATCTTCACCCTTCTCCCCCAGGGCAGAGATCAAGGGTGTGCGCCATCGCATCCCCTCCTCCAAAGTCTTGAAAAGGAAAACCAGCCAGATATCCTGACGTATGCATGCAACCTCAGCACTTGGCAGACAAAGACAGGTTATTCACCCCGTGTTCAAGACCAGGCGGATCTATAGAGCGAGTTCCAGGACAGCATGAGCTACAAGACCCCATTTCAATCAAACCAAGAGCAAGGCACCCCTTCCCCCAACAACACAACAACTAACTGCTTTAAGAAAGAACGTGTAAAGATGGAAAAGTGCCCCATTCCCAAGTAAACCGAGATGAAATTCTGACGTTCCCTGTCATGAAGGGAAGGGACAGGTAGGTACCACCAGGCTTGTGTAGCTGATCATGTAGAAGCGCTTCCCCAGCTTTCCCTAGAGCTTGCCTTCTCATCACGTGATAAGCTCCGCACCTGGCGGCCTCTGTCGGGACTTCATTAGCCTCGAAAGGAAAACTGGAGAGGAAAGCTAAGGCGGCCTTCTCCACCCCCCCCGCCCCCAACAGAGGCGTGTACCGCAGTCTCCATGGGGAGGAGTCTGGGAGAGGGAACGTGGCAACTCAACAAAAGGAAGACTGTTTTTGGAATCCTGTGATTTTTCTAAGGACGTGGGCTCCTACTCCCTTTCTAGTTCCAGGAACTAAATCAACTCACTGTTTCTGAAGCTAGTTTCCTGGGCACATTTGGACAAAGACCGAGCTTATCTGATTTCAAGAGGAAGGGGCTGCCTTCTGCAATAGGACTTGCGGTCCCTTTTCTCTCGTTGGTTCAATTGGACACGGGATCCCTTTTCACTTCCTAAAGCCCACTGTCCCACAGTGTGGCTCAGGGCCATTTAACAGCTGGGATGCTTTATGATAGGGACGTTTGGTTCTTTCTCCTCATTAAGTAATGTGGTCCTAAAATAGATTAAAAAGAAAAGCACAAAGCCCTTTGGCCCTCCCGCCTGGCTTACAGGCAGCATAAACCTGGTTAATATACTTTCATGATTTTTTTTTTTAAGCAATCAGGTCCCTTGCAAAAGTCATCAAAAGCATCACTGGGTAAAGATTTTATGTCATTTTTATATGTGTCAGGAAAAAGAATCTCTGCAGAATTAACAAGGAGCTACGTATGCGGTTATCATTTTTACTAATAAAAATGTAAGGCCGTGTGTTCAGAGTGGAAATTGTTTTAATGTTAATTCCAGCATACAACAGACTGTAAACACAGCATTTGCCATGTTAGCTATCCCTACTCTGCGTGGATTTTATAGAACTTCTTGCAAAAGGTCACTTCAAAGGAACCTAGAAATGCTACCTGAGCTGGGGAGGGAGCAGAGAAATGGCAGGAATTAAGGACCCTCCTGGGCCGCTGGAGGAAATAAGAGCCCCTTTGTGGCACCTCAGGGCCCATTATGCTAGAGATCTGAGGTAAAGGGCTGACAGCTGGCAAGTTGAAGCGAATGCTATTAACGAAAACAGTCACCACGATGTAGTAGAACTCAAGTTTAAAAGGCTTTCTGAGCTTGGAGTGGTCACGAACATGTGTGACAGCCATTATCATCATGAGGACACTGTTCAAAGGCCCAGTGATATATGTCACTGCTCCCTTTAGACTGCTGTTACTTATGGTTTATCTCTGTACTAGTAAGTACAACAAATCCAATTAAACCAGCTCAGATTACTAAGAGCGGACAGGTGACTCAGCAGCTGCTGGGGCTGACTCAATGTTGTTATGAACCCAAAACTGTTCTAAAAAAGAATGTCTGTGGCCAGGGGGTGGGGGTTGGGGGTGGCAGTTCAGTCACCAGAGAGATTGCTTTGTAAGTGTGAAGCTAGTTCAGCCTTCAGAACCCACATAAAAATGCCGATTTTGCAGGGTGGTTGTGGTGGTGGCAGCGGTGCATGCTTTTAATCCCAGCCCTCAGAAGGCAAGAGGATCTCTGTAAGTTCGAGGGCAGCCTGTTCTACAGAGTGAGTTCTAAGACAGGGCTACACAGAGAATCCTTGTTTTGGGGGAAAAATGCCCGAATTTAGTGGCACATGCTTATAACCCAGCACCGGGGTTGGAGAGACAGACAGAATCTTGGGGTTTGCTGGCTAGTCATCTAGCCTACTTGGTGAGCTCTACGCCAATTGTACTGGCTGGTCTTGTGTGTCAACTTGATACAAGTTAGAGTCATCAGAGGAGTCTCACTTCAAGAAATGTCTCAGTGAGATCCAGCTGTAAGGCATTTTCTCAATTGGTGACCAATGGGGGAGGGCTCAACCCAATGGGGGAGGGCCCAACCCAATGGGGGAGGGCCTAGCCCATAGTAGGTGGTGCCATCCCTGGGCTGCTGGCCCTGGGTTCTCTAAGAAGGTGGGTTGAGCAAGCCAAAGGCAAGCAAGCCAGCAAGCAGTGCCCCTCTGCATTGGCTCTTGCCTCCAGGATCCTGCCCTGTTTGAGTTCCTGTCCTGACTTCCTTCAGTGATAAACAGCAATGCTGAAGTGAAAGGCAAAGAAACCCTTTCCTCCCCAATGTGCCTTTTGGTCACGGTGTTTTGTCTCAGCAATAGAAACCCTGACTAAGACACGGGTGATGAAAGACCTGCCCTAAAGATAGAAGACGGCCATATGCCACCCGAGGTTGTCCTCTGACCTCCACACACAGCTGCACACACATAAACATGCACACACGGATACACAAAAAATAAAGGTGTGTGTGTGTTTTGTAATGAGAGGCCTAACATTGACTGACATCTGGGGTTTTGCTCAGTTGGTTTCTATGTTACATATTGAGGAAAGGCATTGTTCAATGCCACCCCCTGAGCCAGACAGCCATATTTATCACACCAGCCATGCCTGTCTTCAAGCATGCATCAGGATCTCACCTGTAGACTGCTGGCTTTCCCTCACAGAAGGAGGAGGGATGTGGCGCCATTGGACCTTCACCTGAACATCTGGCCACTCCTCCCAGCCATTTGTATGCAGTTCTTACCTAATTTCACATATCTCTGGGAGGGACGAGGGCAAGCTGAGACCCCATTTAGATGGTTATAGGGAAGCCTTTTTCATCCACGCTGGGCGAAGACTTCCCAGTGTCCTGTCGGTAACCCCCTCATGCTGTAATTAAACCCAGTAAGCTCACTCACTGGTTTCCCCAGGGTGATCTCTGGGTGAGTGGTACTTTGGTTTATTATCAGAACCTTGTCAAGGGTGGGTTGACATTATTCTCTTCTCCCTCAGAGAAGGGATTTTAGTAATTCAGGGCATCCTAATTGCTCTTCCACTGCTGTGACAAAATACCATGACCAAAGCAACTTATTAAAATAAATGAACGAAGCCACTAGGTGGTGGCACTCACTTCTAATCCCAGCACTCGGAAGGCAGAGGCGGGCAGATCTCTGTGAGTTCGAGACCAGCCTGGTCTATGGAGTGAGTTCCAAGACAGCCAGCACTACACAGAGAAACCCCGTCTTGAGAAACAAAAATCAATCAACCAATCAATAAAAACTCACAGTTCCAGATGATTAGAGCCCTTGGCCATCACGGCAGGAAGCATGGCAACCGAAGGCAGCCACGGCTCTGGGGCAGTAGCTGACAACTCACACTGATCCACAACAGAAGACGGACAGTCAGTGGAGCTAACTGTGAATGGCGAGGGCTTTTGAAATCTCAAAGCCACCCCAGTGACACGCCTTCTCCAAAAAGGTCACATCTCCTAATTTTTCCCAAACAGTTCCACCTCCAGAAGACCAAGCATTCAAACATATGAGTCTATGAGAGCCTTTTCGTTCAAACCACCACACAGGGTCTCTTGCTGTGCCTGGAGCTCCCTGTTTTGGTTAGCCTAACTGATCAATTTGCCTGTCTTTCCAGCTAGGATATAGGCAGGCCTCTACTCCCATCTGTGTTATGTGGGTTCATAGGGCACTGCAGGTGCCTTACCTGAGGATTCACCTCCCCATCCTTTAGAGCTTGTCTTAAAGGGACTGATGGGCAGATCGTGGGGTAACTGACAGTTCCAGTATGTCTTTGTAGCCCAGACAAATTACTTGGAGCAATATGCACAAGACTTGCCCCAGGAACAACATAGATGTTGTTGTTAACAATTTGGCTTAAGCCCTTCATAGTTTGTAGTATAGATTATTTATCAAGATATTGCTTTATCTAATTCCCTTTTGGAAAAAAACAAAACCCACATCACTCCACTGCTATTAGAGAGTTATTCTAAAAAGTATTTCAATGCATGACACAGTTCATCCCAATTCAAAAGGGAGATGGCTTTGGTGATTGCATTTGTATGAATACCTTGGAGGGAAACGGAGTCTGAAACATGGTAAAATAGGGAACAATGGTTAAAATCAGTCTACTTTTACCTCCCTGGCAGTTCATAGGCAAAGCTCTCTTTAGAAGTATCTAGTACAATCAAGGGACATGTCGGGTATCTAGGAAGAATCTGGAAGTTTGTCGGACTTTCAAGGTGCTGGAGTTCCACAAGCAGGACAAACGTGAGAATGCCAGCACTTGGGAGGCAGAGGCCAGAGGATTATGAGTTCCAGATGTGGCTCCATGCAAACCCCCATTGTATTGGTTCAGGTTTCCTCATTGTTGTGACCAAATAACTGACAGGAGGCTACTTAAGGAAGGAAGGGTTTTTTTTTTACTTTTATTAATTAATTTATTAATTCTTATTGTTTGATTGTTGTTTCAGGGACTACAGTCCACCATGGCAGAGAAAGTGTGATGGCAGAGAGTAGAAAGCGGCTGGTTATGTTGTGTCCACAGTCAGAAGGCAGAAGATGAACGCCAGTGCAGAAGCACTCAGCTTGCTTTCTTCTTTTTTTAAATTACTTTTTGTTTATTGCTCTATTTATTTATTTAGTGTGTCTGCACATGTGTCTTAGGGTTCCTATTGCTGTGAAGAGACACCATGACCACAGCAACTCTTGCAAAGGAAAACATTTAATTGGGATGGCCTCTTTCCAGTTTCAGAGGTTCTGTCCGTGCACCACAGAACTAGACTTGGTGGTGCATCCTAGTACTTGGGAGGTAGAGCCAAGAAGACTGTGAGTTCAAAGTCAGCCTCTACTACATAGTGAGTTCAAGTCCAGCCCAGGATGTATGAGACCCTGTCTCAAACAAACAACACCAACCAAACAAAAACAAGAAGCAAAAATAGCTAGAAATAAACCATAAGTCATAGACAACAGGACAAAGGTTTGGCTTCTGTGGCACACTCAGATTCAAAGCAGCTTTGCTGTACATGTGAACTATGCCTTACTTTCCAGCCACTAGAAGCAGATGTAAAAGGAGAAAACCGAAGCCAGAATCCTGTATTGACAGAGCCCAAGCAAATCATTCATTCCACGCAAATCTTCTCGGTAGCTGTTTCTCATTGCTTTACAGAGAAGCTTGTGACCTTGACCAGCTGAGTCCACCCATTCCCTGACTGTATCTCCTCTTGACAGGAAACACTGACATGAGGACAATCAGAAAAGCTGCTTCAGAAAAGAAAGAAAGAAAGAGAGAGAGAGAGAGAGAGAGAGAGAGAGAGAGGAAGAGAGGAAGAGAGGAAGGAAGAAAGGAAGGAAGGAAGGAAGGAAGGAAGGAAGGAAGGAAGNAAGGGAGGAAGGGAGGAAGGAGGGAAGGAAGGAAGGAGGGAAGGACAAGTCATTTCTTCCCAAGCCTCAACAAAACCACCTTAAAAGGAAATTTTCTTTTCTGAGAGCAGATCTCAAGTTTTCTTCAACTTCAGCCTGCCTCTTCATTTCCTGTACGGCTGGCTCCCAGTTATCTACTGAGAGCCTGTGCCCAATTGAAAACGAAATTGGAGTTGAGTGAATCACACACGGTGTGCCTAAATAATGGAGTATCATTTAATGTGAAAATGAAAAGAGCTGGGACAGAGAGGAAACTGAAATACATTTTTCTGTGTGTAAGAAGTCGTCTGGCAGACAGTGGTGGTGTATGCTTTTGATCCCAGTACTTGGGGCAGAGGGTGCTGGGGTAGAGGCAGATGAATCTCTGAGTCTGAGGCCAGCATGGTCTACTAAGTGAGTTCTAGAACAGCCAGGGCTACAGAGAAAAACAAAATAAACAAACAAAAAAGAAGTCGTCTGAATAGAGAGAATAACTGCACAATTCAACAACATTGTAAAAATGCAAAGTCATTGATACTGTATAAAGATCAAGGGGTGCCAATGATTAGAAGGGACAGACAAACAGGCAGAGCACAGATCTGGAGGACAGTGAAAATATCCTGTATCACACTGTCCTGGGGGTGGTCTGTGTCATCACACACGTCTATGTAAACTCAACAGAATTTGTCGCGCGAGCGTGAACTGTTACATAAGGGTTGGTCACACGATGTGTCAGCGTAAATCATCCGGTACAATGTAGGTCCTCCTCTTGTGGGGCTGTTGACAGTGGAGGATGCTGTGTGTGGTGGGGGTGGAGAAGCATAGGAAGCTTCTCTCTCCATGCTGCTGTGAATCTAGAGCAGCTCTGAAAAGAAAATGTGTTTTTAAAAAAGGAAGAAATGTATTAAGAACCAATCAGCTAGGGCTAGAGCAGCTCAGTGGTTAAGAACACTGGCTGCTCTTCCAGAGGACCTGGGTTTAGTTCCCAGCACCCACATGGCAGCTTATAGCTGTCTGTAAGTTCACTTACATGGATCCAACACCCTCTTCTGGCTTCTGAGGGTGTTAGGCATGCACATGATGCAAGACATACACACAGACAAAACCTGTACACATGCAATTAATTAATTAACTAATTTAAAAAAGAACCAAACCAACCCATCAAAATCGGGATCCCTGAAAGGAGGAATCATAGGAGAAAGTCAGAAATGGCTCCTGGTTGACTCATATTGAAGAAGTTGGCTTTTTATGGTTTTGGGTTTTATTTATTTATTTATTTATTTATTTATTTATTTATTTATTTATTTATTTATTTATTTAAGACATGATCTCATTCTGTAGCCTTGGCTGGGTTAGAACTTGCTTTGTAGACCAGGCTAGCCTCAAACACACTGAGATCCATCTGTCTCTGATTCCTAAGTACTAAAAAGTGTGCAAGCCAGGCCCAACAATGTTTTACATTTTAATTTGAATCTCAACAAGCTTAGTTTCCCTCAACCAGGTCCAGTCTTTTACAAGTCTCTCTTTCTCTCTCTCTTTTCTTTTTTTTAATAAAGATTTATTTATTATGTATATTGTACTCTACCTGCATGTACACTTGCACACCAAAAAAGGGCACCAGATCTCATTACAGATGGTTCTAAGCCACCATGTGGTTGCCGGGAATTGAACTCAGGACCCTTAACCTCTGAGCCATCTCTCCAGCCCTGTTATAAGTTTCTTAACCATCTCTTAGTACCACCTCCCTGGATGGCTGCTCATGCCTGTAATCCCAGCATTCAAGTGGTGAAAGTAGAATTGAATGTTTGAGGCCAGCCTGGGCTACACAGTGAGTTTCAAGCCAACCTGGGATACAGAGCAATTTCCATCTCAGCCACTCCCCACACCATACACACAAAAGCTACAAGAACACAGGAAGCTGGAAACAAGTTGCTCAGGATACAGGGCCTGGGAGGGGATGAACTGGTTCTTGGGGACTCAGAATTGCCTGGCTGAGTGTTGCCTGTGGTCTCACAGAGGCTCTTGGTCCCTCCTATCCCTCTCTGTCCTCACAAGACTGACAATCTCTATGGAGACAAGGCCAGAGTGATAGAATTGGTGTCACTTTAGGGAGCATTCCTCTCCTCTTTTTCAGAGTCCAAGATTTAGCCCCCTTTTCCCCTTGAAGAAGGTTCAATCCTAGGAAGCTCCCTAGTCTATACAAATGGCTTCTGGCGGGCAACCCTTGTTCTGACTGCCTCTGTCCTGGCCTGCAGAATCAGCCATCCTATCTGTTATGATTTGCTGGCCTGGTTTGTCACCTGGGTACCCTGTCCCTTTAAGAGACAAGCCCCACCCTCTCCCAACCC
>LOEQ01005019.1:104429-122870 GCA_001685075.1 Bramus lutescens | reverse complement strand
TCTCTGTGAGTTCGAGGCTAGCCTGGTCTACAGAGTGAGTTCCAGGACAGCCAGAGCTACATAAAGAAAACACCTTGAAAAACCAAGAAAACAAACAAACATACAAGCAAATCAGCATCTAGGGCTGGTGTCCTAGTCAAGATTATCATTGCTGCAAAGAAACACTGTCACCAATAGCAAGCTGAGAGAAAAGGCTTACTTCACCTTGACTTCCCGATGGTAGCCCATCACTGAAGAAAGTCAGGGTAGGAACTCAAGCAGGGCAGGAACCTGGAGGCATGAACCAATGAAGAGACCATGGAGGGGTGCTGCTTACTGGCTTGCTCCCCTGGTCTGTTTGGCCTGCTTTCTTATAGAACCCAGGACCACCATCCCAGAGGTGGCCCCATGCACAGTGGGCTGGGCCATCTCTGGCCAATCACTAATTAAGAGAATGTCCTACAGCTGGATCATATGGGGACATTTTTCTCAATTGAGGTCTCCTCTCAGATGACTCTAGGTTGTGTCAAGTTGACATAAAACTAACCCAAGGCCAGACCTAAAAGTGTGCAGTGAGAAGTCCAACTTACCAGGAAGGTAAGAATTTTTTTCTTTGTCACGAGGTCCTGATTACTCTACCAGCTATGGTCCAGTGACATAATTTACCTTTCTATCCTCCATTATGCATTGTTACCAGGGACTTTGGGCTCATTTCTGCATACTTGGCTGTCTTCCGGATATTGGATATCGTTATATACATATTATATACATTGGTTCCAAGAATCTGATCCTTGTAAATATTCAGATGAACTTCCTGGGAAAACTCAATATCTTTTTTTGTTGTTTTTCAAACTACACAAAGCAAACCAAAACCAAACCGAGATTTCTCTATATAACTCTGGCTAGCATGGAACTCGCTGTGTAGACCAATCTGGACTCAAACTTAGAGCAGTCCTCCCCCCCTCTGCCTCCGAGATGACCCATGCACACTTCCACACCCGGCTTATGCTGCGACGGGGGTGACGCTCAGGCTTTGGGGATACTAGGTGAGCCCTCTACCATCCCGGCTCTAAAATTGGTCTTTTAAAAGTAGATATTTGATTACCATTAATTACATGTAAATTATGTAACTTCCCTACTATTTTCAAAAGCTGTTTTTGAGGCTGTAGAGATGGCTCAGCGGGTAGAAGTACTAAGGCTGTAATGCAAATTCTAATTGGTCTTAATAGCTAACAAGACTCTGGAGTCGGATATTAGGGATGAAAGCTGAAGGACTGGAGAGGCAGAGCAGCAGCCACTAGCTCTTACCTCTGTGAAGTCCTCAGACCGAATGGGGTGCCCTGTCTCTGCAAGTGCTCAGACTGACTGCCTTGAGCTCCCATTTCCTCCCGTCTTATATTCCTCTCTCCGTCCAGCCGTATCCTTTCCTGTCTCTGCCTCCCTAGTGCTGGGATTAAAGGTGTGAGCCACCACCGCCTGGCCTCTATGGCTAACTAGTGGTTTTAGCTCCGCGTTATGATCTTCAGGCAGGCTTTATTTGTTAGACCACAGACAAAATATCACTGCACATTTACCGTGCAAACCTGATGACCTGAGTTTGAATCCCTGGAAACTACAAACAAGCTTGCTGCGGCCACACAGACATCTGTATGTTTCGAACTCTTAAAATATATTTTCTTCATGTCATTTTTAATCGTGTATGTATACATGTAGGTACGTGCACACGAATGTATGTTCCCGTGGAGACCAGAGGCATTGGGTCCCTTGAAGCTGGAGTTACAGGCAGTTGTTAGCCATCTGATACCTGACACAGGTGCTAGGAAATGAACTCAGGTTCCCTGCAAGAGCGGTAAGCTTTTCAGAACCACGGAGCTATCTCCTGAGTTCCAAGCATCTGTCTTGTCTTTTGTTTGTTTGTTTTGTTTTTTAATGTACTTATCTATTTGGGGGAGAACGGGAGGGACACAGCAGGTGTGTAGACATCAGAGGACCAATGGCAGAGTCAGTTCCCGCCTCTTATAATGCTGGTTCTGGGCATCAAACTCGGGTCATCTGTAAGAGCAGGGGCCCTTAAGAGCTAAGCCATCTCTCTAGCTGTGCTGAAAAGTTTCACATTGACGGGACACAAGCTACAGTCCTCTGAGGGGAGGGAGTCTCAACTGAGAAAATGCCTCCATAGATTGGTCTTCAGGCAAACCCAAAGGAATAGAGACCCACAGCCTGCGAACCACTTCCGCTACAGAAAAGCACAATACTGATACTAATGCCTGGCCCCTAATCCGGTAGCTACCCTCTTCACTGAAGACAACTCTGGTTCTAGCTCTGAACTCAGACCATGCTGTCCATTACATATCTCCAAATGGAGGCCCCCAAGTGTATTCACCATCTTCTTCTGACCCTTGGGCTTCCATTTGATTGATAGCAATATGACAGTCACTCAAACCAGTAACCCGGTAATCATCCCTACCATCCCCCCTCCCTTTGCAACCTTCCTCCTTGCTTTTCCAGGCACGCCAGACTCCCATCCTCTACATTGCTAATTCAGTTTCTCTCCCCCACTTTCAGTTGAGAGCAATGCCTAATTCCTCCTCCCAGAACCTGGGCGGACTACATGTTTCCAGGCTGTGTCTCTTGCTACCCCCTCTCCCAGTGTGATTAAACCAACAAACAAAACCACATCTGGTTGTGTTTTTCTGTTTTTCTCCTACTTAAAAGCATTTAGTGGCTAATGCTTGATTGCAAGCTACATTTCAAACATTCCAGTCAGACTGGCTTGCAAGCAAGTCCACGCATGTTCTTTCCCACATATCCTGAGGCCATTTTCTTCCACAGCCTGAGCTATAGTTACATTGATTTACTTGACATTTCAGACATGCATCCTGACTTTTGTGCCTTGGTCCTTACTGTGGGCTCAACCAGAATGTCTGCTCACTTCCTTGTCTTCCACTCCTCCATGCCTTTAGGGACTTGGCTCAAATATCATTTCTTAGAAGAGGATTAATCCCTCTCTTCTCCTTTGGAGCCCTCTTTTTTCAGCCTGTGTTGAACTCTACCCTACTTATCTTACTCTATCTTATCACACTGGTTTTCTTGTACAGTACCCTTTCTAGGTTAAATATTATAGAAGTGTGCTGGCTCATTTGTCGTCAGCTTGACTACAACAAGCTACAGTCATCTAGAAAGAGGGAACCTCAGTTGGGAAAATGCTCCCATCAGGTTGGCCTGTAGGCATCCTGTGAGGGCATTTTCTTGATTAATGCTTGATGCAGGAGGGTCCAGCCCACTTTGATGGTGCCATTCCTAGGGAGATGATATTGAGCTGAGCAAGGGAACAAGTCAGTAAAGAGCATTCCTCCACAGCCTCTGCTTCAGTTCCTGACTCTAGGGTCCTGCTTGAGTCCCTGCCCTGACTTCTGTAGCATGAGGGCCGGCTTGTTGGGGCTTCCGTCCCGCCCAGTACCCCACAGCTGGCATGTCCCAAAGAAAATCACACAGANTGCCCTGCCTCTACTTCCTGTCTGGTTGACCCGCCTATACTTCCTGCCTGGCCAATCAGTGTTTTATTGAAATACATGATTGACAGAATACAGACAATTCTCCTGCACCAGACTTCACAGTGCTAAACTGTGATCACTACTGATCAGCATGCCAAATAAGCCAAACATGCCCTTCCCCCACCCCAAGATGCTTGAAGTCATGGTGTTTACCACACAGATAGAAAGCTTACTAGAACAAAAGGGAATTGTATCAGACGTATGTCTGAGACATAGAAGGGATTGGACATGGTTGTGTATACCTATAATCCTGTCACTTGGGAAGTGTGGGTAGGATGTTCATGAATTCAAGGTTATCCTTGATGACATATCAAATTTAGGGCTAGTCTGAGCTACAGGAGAGCCCCTCTGTCTTAATTATGGTTTCTATTGTTTTGATGAAATAACAGGACTAAAAGGAAAGTGGTGGTGGTGGTGGAAGGGTTTATTTGGCTTACCTTCACCATTGCTGCTCACCACTGAAGGAAGTCATGACAGGAACTTAATTAGGCAGGGGTGGAAACTGGAGGTAGGAGCTAATGCAGAGGCCATAGAGGGAAGCTGCTTACTGAATTGCTTCTTAAGGCTTGCTCAACCCACCCTATAAAACACAGGACTGTAGTACAAACATTAAAAACCCGGAAACAGATATTGGGGTTCAAGCAGAATATCAGAAAAGCAAAGCAGTCAAGCCACTAGAGAGTTCTTACCTCTACCAAGGCTTGACAAAGCAAAGAAGCAATCCTGCCTCTACGGATCCTCAGATCCTGTCTCCTCCCATTTTATATTTCTCTCTAGTGCTGGGATTAAAGGCATGCACCATCACTGCCCAGTCTGTTAGTATTAAAGGTGTGTGCAACCATTGCCTGGCCTGTATGGCTGACTGGTGTGGTGGTTGTTTTGCACTGACCTTCAGGCAAGCTTTATTTATTAAAACACAAATAATATAGCACTATACAGGAACAGCAGCCCAGGGATGGCACCACCCATCATGGACTGGGCCCTCCTCCATTGATCACTAGATGAGAAAATGCCTCATGGCTGGATTTCAAGAAGGCATTTCCTCAGCTGAGATTCCTTCCTCTAATGACTCTATACTTTGTGTCATGTTGACACAGAAAATCACCCAGTACACCCTCTCAAAACAAACAAACAACCCCCCTCCACCAACAATAACAAAAAACAGGGCTATAGAGACGGCTCTGTGGGTAAATGTGTTTGCCATCAAGCCTGACCACTTATCCCCAAATGGTAGAAGGAAAGGCCTAGCTCCCACAAGTTGTCCTCTGACTCTTACATACATGTCATGACACAAGTGATCTCATGTACACCCAAGAGGTACACATACACAGATATATAAATAAACATAATTCTTTAAAATGTGTGAATATATATCCATATGTGTATATATATATATATATGACATCTTTGCACATCATTACTTAACAATTGAAGTTGTATAGGCCACTAGACAAACCCTCCAAGTAATGACAGTGAAGCACCAGGGACTCCTGTACTCCAAGGCTGCAGTGGCCGACTTGTCCCCTTATGGAACCTGTGGGAATGAAGCTCATGTAAGTGGGGACAACTAAGAAGCAGAAAAACTGCTGGTAAGAACATCTGGGCACCCAATTCAACACTGCACAATGTCAGCCCTGTTGTGTTTTGAGTTTCCAGTTATACTGTATAGTTAATCCTTTGGTCAGAATGAATAAGTTCAGTATGTATGCCTGTCACTTGCAAATGAATGAGTCTTCATTAATATTCAGATCGGGGAAGCCAAGGACTATAGAAACACAATGAGAGTCCAGAGGTTAGTGGTACTGTGAGTAAGGAATGCTTCCATCAAAATCATTTTCCTCAGTGACCCTCCGAGCATATAAGACAGGAAAGAGTTCCTGATGGGGGTGAAGGAGGGGTGGGTCTCAACTGGCTTGAACCATGAAGTATACCTACTTACCATTCTCTTTACAAACAAATAAATAATGCATCCCTCATAGTACATCTACAGACCAAAGAGGTGGCTCAGTGCATAAAAATGCTAGCTATACAAGCCTGGTGACCCAAATTTTATTATTGGCCTTACCTGTGGGAAAAAAAAAGCTGAGCTGGGCAGTGCTGGCACATATCTTTAATCCCAGCACTCAGGAGGCAGAGGCAGGCAAATCTCTGTAAATTCAAGGCCAGCCTGGTCTATAGAGTGAGTTCCATGTTAGCCAGGGTAACACAGAGAAACCCTGTCTGCTAAAAACAAAAAAAAAACAAAACAAGCTAGAAACAGCAGCACACATCTGTAATCCCAGCACATCTATGATGAGATGGGAGGCAGAGGCAGGAGAATTGAGTGGACCCTCATTGGTCAGCTAGCCTGGAGCATGTAGCAGAGCAGCAGAAACAAGAGACCCTACCCCTACTAGATAGAAGGAGAGAACTAACTGCTTAAACCTGTCCTCTGATTGACCTCACATGTGTGTTCTTGTAAGCTGTGGCATGAATATGCCCTTGCACCTGCGTTTTACACACATACATATAGGCAGGCTTTTCTTTGGGCCAGCAACTCACAAATAATGGCATGGAGGCTTATTAATTATGAAAGCTCATCCTATAGCTTAGGCTTGTTTCTAACTAGTTCTTGCAACTTAAATAAACACGTATCTTTTCATCTCTATTTTTTTTTATGTGACTAGGTTGTCTTTACTCTGTACTCCCCACACAGCTTCCTCTCCATCTGGCTGGTGACTCCACCTTCTTCTTCTTCCCAGTATTCTCTCTGCCATGAAAATTCTGTGTAGCTATTGGCCATTTAACTCTTTATTAAAATAATTCCAGTGACATATCTTCATACAATGTAAAAGACTATTCCACAACATTTCCCCCTTTTTGTCTAAATTAAAAGGAAAGGTTTTTAACTCTAACATTATAAAATTATAAACAATAATAAAAATTATCAGGTAAGAATTACATTTACAATGTTGAGTCCATTAGTATTTGGCAAATTCATAGAAAATACTTCATTATCTATCCTATCTTCATAAACCCAAAGTTTTGTGCCTAATTTATTTTCTATCCTAACTTTTACTACCAACCCAAGACTTTTTAGACCGAAAACATTTTCTTAGATTAATAATTTAAGCTTTTATATCTCTCAACTTTATACATTTTTGCACTTCTTTTGTGAGTTTCTTTTCTGAATTTGGTAACAAGGAAAACTATGTAATCATCTAGTCTTCAACTCTATCAGAGACTTGAGAAGGATATAATATTACCTGAGTAAATAGAAAGTACAGAGCAATTAACTTCCAAAACTATGGAAATGACAGAAACAGATGGCTGTCTGGATAGTCACCCAGGTTCCTCTGTAACATTGGGGTGTTGCGGGAGCTCCTTCCGCTCCTTNACCCCTTTAATTCCCAACTGGTGTGGGATTGTTTATGACTTACGCCTTCATTGAGGTATCCGTCTTTGGCACAAAGGGCCTAGAATATCTGACAGACTTCTCTGTGAAGCAGGAATTTTGAAGGACTGTCCACCTTATCTTGGCAAAATTCAGCAGGTTTTTTCCTTTGTGTCATGCTTGTACAGTTTATACAGTATACTGCCAGCAGTCAAAGCATGAACAGTTTCTTGCCCAAATGGCTAGTTTTGCCACATTGAATGCAAACTCCATATGGAATTTCTTTGATGTCTATCCTCTTCTCTTTAGTAAATTGGTGCTACCAGGAACAGATATGTCTCACTGTCATGAAAAGCCCTATATTAACAACGTTTCAATTGCCATATTCTGTAGGTCTTGAAGTGCTTGAAGACCACCCATCTATCTAAAATATATCTTTATTTGACCTTGAAAACATACCAACAAGCAGGGCAGTGGTGGCACATACCTTTAATCCCAGCACTGGGGAGGCAGAGGCAGGTGGATCTTCGTGTTCCAGAACAAGCTCCAAAGCTACAGAGAAATCCTGTCTCGAAAAAAACAAAAAGAAAAAGAACCAACATACCTAACATGACCTCAAGTGACCTCAAGTTTGATAAATTTGATTGCTATGGGCGACTAACTACTAAACTGGATTTCTTTATTATTATAAGTAGTTTGTAATAATAACTTTCAAAGACTAGGAATTTATATTACATTGTTAAATGAGTTGCATAGGTACAATCAATACCTTAAACAAGAGTAGAAACATATGTACAATATGTCCTAACAAAAATAACATTAAATTTATAATAATATACAAAAATCCATACCAATGTAGAATATTTGAAGCTAGTGATTGTTCAAAAGTAGACTCAACAATCCACCCTTTTATCCAATCATTTTTATATTATAGCCTACCCTTTTCTCTTTAGAAAGAGATCCCTGAATCTAACCTCCTTTGTTCAGTTTTTTCCTGACCATGACCAATAACACCCCTACATAATGACAAACATCCATAACCAACCGAATGACCAAAAGCCACCCATTCCATCTCTTGGGAATGTGGGCATTGTGTTTTGTTGTTATCTGAGGCCATTGGCATCTTTGGGAGACCCTGAGAAAGTTAGGATAATGATCAAGTCTTGCCTTGAATAATCTGGCATTGAGATGGCTGGACCATCTCAATCAGTAGCTTTAAAGTTGTTTTGAATATAGAATTCCTGAGGAACCTGCAACAGAGACACTCCAGAAGGCTGGATCACCTGGCCCACCTGTTTCACTTGGTGTCTGGTCCCCTTGCTCTGAAAACACATAGCCTTTCAAAGGTAACATACACATCTGCACTAACACAAGTATGGAATGTGTGTTGCGCCCAAGTCAGTTAAAGATGACTTCTTTTTTCTTTTTATGTTTGAGCAGGTAAAAGGCATCTGTCAACTCATTAGTCCATTTGGACTGTATAATCAAACTATAATATAAATCTCTATTTATGCCATATGAAAGAGTGACATATAATACATCATGAGGACTCTGTAGCCAACAAGACTTAATTGTCTTCTCATCTTAAAGCTGTTCCCATCTTAAGGGATCAGCTTATACCTCACCTGTCCTGTAGTTTTTTAGGTTTATTTCTTTATGTCTGTAGCAAGGATTTTCATGGGTTCTTTTCTGATCAAACCTGATCCTCTCTAACCTTGAATGAATCCACAGCCTTCTGTTTTCTGAAACAAAAGCATAGCCTCTTCTCCAGTGCAACATATTTTTTTTACTTTAGTTTTGAGGTTAAGACATTTGAAAAATATATAGGTTGGTTTAACTTATCAGTTTCCATAATCCAATGTCACTCAGCAGTTATTGTTTGTTCACCAGCAATCAAAAAGTTCAAAGCCAACATAGTAACATAGAGGATCCAGACTCCCTGTGTATTTTCCATCTTTATGTGGCTTTTTTCCTTTATATTACTTTACTCTTTCTTTAAAGACTTTACTACTTTTAATCTATTTTTTTCTATAACTATACTTTTTCTTTTTTTCTTAAGCCTACACACATTTTTAAATACATTGTAAGCTATTTAGAGGCTTTTTTTTCTATCTGAACATGTTTTGCTGCATATCTGTAATCTTTTCTGTCTATGCAGCCAAATCTTATATTGCTGGGCAGCTTATCTCATGATGTGCTGGTGGTTCAAGACCATAAGCAGCAGCTGAGGGATGTGTCTCTGTATTGTGGCCCAAATAAGAGACTGCAGCACTAGCAAGCCACGTTTGGCTCCATTTTTGAGTGTTTGAAACCATTTTTAAAGCTTTTTCAGGTCTATGTGGAAATATATGCCCCATGTGGGCACCATTTTTGTAGGCAGACTTTTCTTTGGGCTGCCAGCTTACAAATTATGAGATGGAGACTTATTATTGATTATGAAAGCTAGACTAATATTTTAGGCTTGTTCCTAACTAGTTCTTATAACTTAAATGAACCCATATCTTTTAATCTTTTATGTGGTTCAGTTACCTTACTCGGTATTGTCCTTGCTGTTTCCTCTCCGTCTGGCTAGCAACGTCACCTTTCTCTTTTCAGCTGTTTCTCTGACCTGAAAATCCTGTGTAGCTATTGGCCCTTTAGCCTTTCATTAAACTAATCCTAGTGATATCTCTTCACACTGTGCAAAGGGATATTCTACAACACACAAACACACACACAGAGACACACAGATAGACACACACATACCTTCCTTTCAACTTTTCCTTCTCGAGATCCATCCTGTATTCAATCAGCATCCTATAAGCCATTAAATTTCAATATATGTACACATAAGAATATAGAAGCTGTTTTGAGCTGTGGCTCTTTGAGGACCACTGACTGAGATTGTATAGGCTCTGCCACATCCACACTGAAAGAAAAGTCCCAGCCACCCAGCATGGCAGCACATGACTATCAGCTCTGGCTGGGCTCAAACTTGATGCCTTAGATGCCAGTCTGACCTGACTTTTAAATCCTTTCTGAAAACCTTCTCTAAAATTCTTTCCTGGGAAGCAAACATATTTCCTTCACTTTCATTGTTCATTTAAAAATTACGTAAGCAATATGAACATATGCTTGATGTAACAACAGATTTAAAAATACAGATTTGCATGGAACAAAAGGTGAAAACCTGGCCTCATTTCCAGTTCTCACTTTACCGTTCCTGCTTCTCCTCATTATATGGTGCATCGGTCTGGTTCTTTTGCTGTGCCTGTTTATAGACATCACAGCAATCTATTTTAATGACTTTTCCACGTTGGTATTATATGACTAAGAGGTTAAGAGTCAAGTAGGGTGGTACACACCTGTAATTACAGCTGTCTGAAGGCTGACTTAACCCGTAGTAAGACCTTGTCTCAAAACAACCGAATGAAGATGGCGTTCTACAGTGCAGAAGATCTGCCTTTAGGTTACAAGATACAGGATGGGCAAGTTTTGAAGGGTGGAGAAGGGCAAGGACAGTTTTGTCCACAAGGCTGTCCTGGGTGGAGTTAAATCTGCATGGGTATAGCACCCTGAAGCATTGTCAAATGCAAACCTCTCTGAGCTTCCAATTTTGTTAGTCATATTTTTCAGGCCCCAAGTCTACTAGGATATTTTATAAGTGGTAATAATGAGATGCTAATATTATATTCCTAATTCCCATTTAAATTTAACATTTTTATCACAGTGGGCTTTCTTCTCAAATAAATTTAACTATATTTATTTTCCATTTCTCATTCATAGTTTGATTCTTTCCTTCCTCTGGTCTGTGGGTTCTGGGTATCAAATCCCAGTCATTAGGTTTGCAACATTGAGTAGCAAGTGTCTTTACCTGATGATCCATCTTGTTGGACCCTCCTATTTGTAATTTGAGATGCGTAGTCTTTGAAAAATGATGCTTGTTTTGAATTCTTTTTACCTGGCAGAAATTTCTTCTTTCTCGTTCCGTTCACTTTTCTCCTGTTCATCTTTCCTCATTTTTTCTCTCTCTCAGTAGTCAATTTTGGGGGGAAGGAGAAAACAGGAAGTACATTTTCACAATTTTCTTTTTATTTTTGGATTTTCACTTAATTCTAGTTCAATCCAATTACTTATTAGTATGATGCTTGACACCGAGACTTAAGGATAGTTGGATCCACTCTGAAGATTTTGAGCATGTGAGTTTGGATGCAGCGAGTGAGGCGCTAGAATGGCAGACAATACCATCCTGTCCTCTGGACACATAGAACTCAGAAGACAAGAACCTGCTTCAGGCAATCAAAAGGCCTGAAGTCGGCCTAGGTTCTACCACCCAATACCTGTAGGATCTCAAGATGATGCTCAGTAAGCTGGGGATGTCGCTTAGTTCATAGAGTGTTTGCCTGACCTGTGCAGAGCCTTCAGTTGGGTTCCCAGAATCCTAGAAAACTGGGTGAAGAGGAGTATACCTGTAATTTCAACTCTGTTGGGTAGAGACAGGAGGATCAGAAGTTTAAGGTTACCTTCCCATCTGAACCTGCAGGAGACCCTTCCCAGGAAAGAAAAATAGTAACCCAGCAAAGGTTCAATGTTTTCTCTAAACCAGGGAAATACTTCATGAAGATGGCTAATTTAGAAAAAAAATGGCATTTATGTAGCTGGGCAGTGGTGGCACGTGCCTTTAGTCCCAGCACTTGGAAGGCAGAGATAGGCGGATCTCTGTGAATTTGAGGCCAGTCTGGTCTACAAAGTGAGTTCCAGGACAGGCTCCAAAGCTACAGAGAAACCCTGTCTCAAAAAGCCACACACATTCACACACAAAAATGGCATTCATGTGACATTGATTTCATAAATGCGTTCCATTTTCTCATCTTAACCTTTCGATTTTTGAAAATAATTGATGGAAATTTTCTAACTTCCCCTGAGCCAACCAGGACAGAAAAAGAGCTGGATTTCGTGAAAAGAACCGCCTGCTTCTCACTTTCTTCTTCCCTGCAGTATTAGATTAGAAACCTTATCTTGCGTGTCCTAGAGAAGGAAGAAAGAAACCCTTGAAATATGATTCCTGCATGCAGAGATGGGATGATAGAATACAGCCCATTCAGGGACCGGCACAGGCCCTGGCTAAATGTTTGTTTAGTAAGCCGAGCTTCTATTTCACCATAGCAACAACCTACCTTCTTAAGCTGCAGTGAATTTCAATTTTAAATCCTTTTTCCACCTTCCTGTTTGTGTGTGAGGAAGCTCGAGTTGTGAAGGAGCCAGAAGTAGCTCAAGCAAACCTTCATACTTTACTATATTGACTTATTTTATGGGAGAACAGGGATGGGTTTTGACCCCCAATATTGTATTTAGGAATCCCCATTCTCATCAGTGTGTGTTGGCCCAATGATTGACTTCTGAGAGACTTTGCTATGGATGCTGAACTTCAGAACCTTATGCTTTCAAGCCCGTGTCCTTGTCAAGATACAGAAGACCACACCAGGAATGGACTCTAGTTGGTCCTCCCTGGATGACAGAGCCACTCTTTGAAGTGATACTCCTGACAAAAGTTGGAAAGGAATGACGTCACTGTCACTGGGGGTCTGTTTTCCTTCTACAATCACTGTGGTCAACAAGATTGGTGTCTTAAAACTTCTCCCAGAAATAGAATGAGGAGGGCTGTTTTACAAAAGGGAACACACACACACACACACACACACACACACAAATAAATAAATACAGGGAAAAACCCAAAACAAAACAACAACAAACAAAACAACAGGCATACGCTTTGAATCCGAAATGTCCTCTTGTGTTTTGGTGCTTTTCTCTTGGCAAGTGGCAATGCTTGGGGAGGCTGTGACAACTTTAGGGGTCTGTCCAGCAGAAGTAGGTCACTAAGGGTATATTTAAAGGCACACATTACACACCCACCCAGCATTAATAATTTTTAAAATTGTTTTCAAAATGTTAGAATATTTTGGATTCATTAGGTTGTGGAAAATAAATGGCTTGAAATTAACTTGATTTACTTTTCTTTTTGTGTTTGGTGCAATCAGAAAATTTGAGACTCCATGTTTGGCCTCTCTCGTCTCTCTAGTGAATGGTGCTAGTCTAGAAAATTGGTTATCTATCTATTGATCGATCAATCCATCACATAAACATTTTACAGATCTCATCTGAGTAGATCTGGATGACCCACGATTCTGCATTTTTCTCACTCCCAGGCCGGGTTGACGTGGCTGTGCCACAGAACACTCTTTGAGTACTAGAGGCCTCATGAGGTAACCAGTTCAATATGGGCTATGATCCAAAGCTCATAAAGAATGAGAATGAACTTATTATGCAAAAATGATAAACATCACTGGAGAAATAACTGAAGCTGGGTCGCACAAGGACTATCTTCCTACGAAACATTGAAGAAACACTTTAATATAAAATATATTTAGATGTGAGCCATCCATATTAACATTGGTACTTCTAACCTGTTAGTACCATACTGACATGTGGTACTTCTTCCAGTACATGCATGTATTTTCAGTATTCATTAGGTCTGTACTGAGATGACTGAGTGTTGACACTGTACCTGTAGCACCTTGGCAGACCCTGGGGATTAGAAAATGAAGGCAACATGATCCTGGCTCTCAAAGAGCTAATTGCAGAATCACGGAAACCATAACTGAGCAAACCACAAGGTAAACTGTATGAAGCTCATGGTAGGGACATCAGATATTTTGTTCTGGCTCTCATCTTTTTACAAATAGTTTACGATGAGTTTCTTGAAGCAAATTTTATCATTTCCCAAACACATTCCTTCAATATTTTAGGGGTATAAATGGCAGAACTCCATCCGAGGAGCCCAACTGGAGTGTCTGAGTCAGCTCTGGATGAACAGAAAGACTGGGTAAGGAGAGATACATAACCCTACCAAAACAAATTAGATTTCTGAGAGGAGAACTGAATTTCCAGAGGAATGAGAGGCAGGAGAGGCCTCTTGCCATCTTACCGCCATGGGAACCTGCAAGTGGTCAAAAACCAGCAGGAAGGAAGCTGACTTGTGCGGTGATGACATCAGTCGTGTGGATGTCTCTTTTGTTCATTTGTTTTTGATGCGCTGTATCAAGCTGTCCTGGAACTCATTCTATAGCAGAGGAACTCCCGATCCTCCTCCCTCCACCTTCACAGTGCTGGAATCATATGTGCCGCCACACCTGTTTCTTGATAGCTTTATCAAGATGTAACTCTGAGGGTGGATATACTCCTGGGGCCTTTAATTTTATAAGCTAATACATTCCATTTGTTGTAGCAAGTGTAATTTGCATTTTTCTTCCCTTTAGCCTAAAGAGGCCTAACCATAAATCAGCAACATGAACAACAGCATGGGATTGTTTTTTTTGTTTGTTTTTGCATAAAGTTTTCTCTTGGCATGTTCAAGGTTCAAGTTCATTGCCTTAAATGCTCACATCTAGTGGCCTTAAATGCTCACATCTAGTGGAACCTTTAGCTCACAGAACTATGTTGTTTTGTTTTCTTGAATCAGGGTCTCACTCTTGTACCTGTGGCTGGCCTGGAACTCACTATGTAGACTGGGCTCGAACTCACAGAGATTAGTAGGTCTTGCCTTCCTGAGTTGTGGGATTAAAGTGACAAGAACTGGCTCCTAGCTTTGACAAGGTTCTCTAAAGTGCAGGGACATTTTTTTTTCTGCCATCTCATTAGGCATTAACATCACCTCTGAGAATCGTCTTTCCTGACCTGTCCATCTGCATTGTTCTCTGCCTTCTCCCCAGTTATCTTAACCACATTTCAGTGACCATTGCCATTATCTTTAATAGTCTTATTTTGTGACAGCTCTCACATAATAGCCTTGAGGTGGTCATTTGGCCTCACAGCCTCTGGAGTGCTGGGATTACAGGTGTGAGCCACCACACCCAGATTCTTTATTATCTGGTTTACTGTTTTCATATATTTTGTGACAAGGTTTCCTGTATCCCAGGTTGGTCTCAAACTCACTTGACATCCTTGGTTTTGATCTTTTTTCCCTGCATCTCCTGAAGGCCGGGATTACAGGTGTGATATTGTGCTGGGGATTGGACCCAAAATTTTGTGTATACAAGGAAGGCAAACACTCTACTGACTCTCTGCCTCAGCCCTTATTTACTTACGCTTTTGTTCTTTTTTGTTTTTGTTTTTCCAGACAAGGTTTCTCTGTGTAGTTCTGGCTGTCCTGGTGTCCTGGAACTCACTCTGCTGACCAGGTTGGCCTTGAACTCACAGAGACCTGCCTACCTCTGCCTCCCAAGCATTAGGACTAAAGGTACTATTGTACACAGCATTACCGCCAACTAAGGAACTCACGGCACAGCCAAGAAATACAGCAGGACTCATGGAGGATGCTGTTGGCCAGCTGTCTCACATGCTGACCCGTGCTTACCTAGCTTTCTTATACAGGTCAGGATTGCCTGCCTAGGGGTTGGTGCTGCCCACAGTGGGTTGAGCGAGCCCTGCTACACCAGTTAATACCAAAACTCTGCTCACAACCAAAATAATCCCCCTCAGCCATGTCCGCGAATGGAGGCAGTTTCTCAGTTGAGATTTCTCCTCTCAAGTTGATCAAACTGACAGTGAAAATCACCCAGGATGATCTTGTTTGTGGAGCAAGCTGGCTTGAACTTGGAGCAGATCTTCCTGCGTCTGCTTCTGAGGTGCTGGAATTAATTGTTTGCCTCTACCTGCCCTGCCTTTTGAGGTCATTTATGTGAGATAATAAGTGATTTACTTTTTTTTTTGAGACAGGGTCTCTCTACCCATAGACTGGGTTGTCCTTGTACTCAAAGACATCCACCTGCCTNCCTCCTAAGTGTGGGATTTTAAAGGCTTGTGCCATCATGCCAGGTTGTGATGGACATTTCAAAGTTGCTTTTGTTGTTCTGCTCCTTGGAATAAGCCTGCTGAATCCGAACAGTATCATGTGTGGTGTTCTACCCACCCATCCGCTGGAAGTGAGACAACCAAAACATTCCTGTTGAAAAATCAAATATCAGCTGGTCCTGCTGTTGTATCAGAATGGAAAATGCAGTTCTTGTGATATGGTCATAGGCCATCTTGCTGTGACTCTTCTCAGGAAACAGACCAGTCCACGTTTATGCTAACTATAGACAATGCCCCTCTAAGTTTGCAAAAGGGACCGCCTTGCTCCTATTCATGATTTCATTTGGTGGACCATTCACAGTGGTTTCTAACTTGAAATTTTATAAAAAGAAGGAAAATGTAATCAACACTCGATACCCCGCAAAGCTCTGCATGAACACATACTGAAAACATTTCTAATAGAAAAGCAAATGTGCTTTTNTTGTCTGTTATTCTGAGGCAAGGTTTCACTCTGGAGGTTAATTTAAGCTGGCCTGCAATTCACTTCAGCCCAGGCTGGTTTCACTGTCATGACAGCCCTCCTGCCTGCCTCAGCATCTCTAGGGCTGGGTTTGCACATGTGAGTTGCTACACCCAGTTGTGACTCTGTCTTCCCCTTTTCTTTGCCATAGGTTTTTATTTTGTATATGTGCACGTGCATCCCAGCATGCTTCAGGGGAGGTCAAAGGACACTTTTGAGAGTCAGTTCTCTTCTTCCACAATACGTGTCCAGGGATCAAATTCAGGTCATCAAGCTTGGCAATAAGCACCTTTACTCCAAGAGCCGCCTTCCCAGCCTTTGTTTTATTTTTTATTTTTATTTATCTATTTATTTAGGTTCTTGAGACAGGGTTTCTAGTTGTCCTGGAACTAGTTCTTGTAGACCAGGCTGGCCTTGAACTCACAGAGATTCACCTGCCTCTGCCTCCCAAGTGCAGGGATTAAATGTGTGCATCACCACCGCCTGGCTTTATTTTATTTTATTTTTGAGATAGGATTTCAGAAAAGGTCTTTTAGCTGGCCTGAAACTTGCTAAGTAGACCAAGCAGTTCTCAAATTCAGAGATCTACCTGCCTCTGCCTTCCAGTACTAAGATTAAAGATGTGTGCCATCACACCCTGCGGGGTTTTATGTTTTGGTTTTCTGAGGCAAGGTTTCTCTCTATATATCTCTCTATATATGTCTATGTCAATACATATATTCTTTCTCTACATATATATGTATACACACAATACATATTTTCTCTCTCTACATATATATGAATACACATACACACATATGTATATATAAACAGTTCTGACTGTCCTGGTGTTTTGGAACTTGCTCTGTCGACCAGGATGACCTCGAACTCACAAAGATCTGCCCCCTCCACCACTGCCTGGAGCTCTATTGTTTTTAAAGCAACAACAACTACATAAACCTAGGTGAGGTAGGAAGATTGCCTGGTAGGGTTCAGGCTTTGGGCACAGTGTCAAGCTCTGATACCCGACATAAACAAAGCCTACCACGGTGGATCACACCTAAAATCCTAGAATCATCTAAATCACCATTCTAGGCCACCGTGGTCTGCATAGGAAAAATCCAGGCCTGTCTGAACTACATAGGGAGATCTTGGCTCCTGTTCTCCCACAAGTAACAAACAACCATACAAAGAAGCCTAGTGAATAGAAAAGCGATTAATTTCTGTTTAGTCTTAGTATTCAAATTTAGCCTTTGAATTTCAAGAGTATTTTCTGTTAAATGTAAATAGATGTCCATAAAATCTTGTCTAACATAGAGATAACGAAGAAATGACATCCTGGAATTCTACCCATATGCTTTATGCTTATTAATGGGGGAGGAAGGTTGAGTATTCATTTTCCTGTCTCGAAGTTGCTTAGTTTTCCTAGAGTTTTCTCGTGGTTCCAGGATTACGACTTCTAAAGTTTACACATTCCTCTACAGAGCAGAGATTCTGCATTCCATTTGTTGGACAGATCAAGAGCGACAGGTACATGGCTTTCCTGGTAGGAACAGGTTGCTTGAGTCAAACACTATCTTCTAGGCAGTTAGACTGGCCAGGGGCCCAAGGTGATTGAGCTCTCTTAGTTAAGTGCGTGGCTCCACCTAGTTCAAGTTCTGGCGGCTTCCTGCCCTTTTTNTTTTTAGATCGTCCTGGGAAGTGAGCCTCTCTCCCTTTGCTTGAGGCTACCTCAGCAATTTAACCTTTCACCTACTTAAAGAAAAGTTCACATACCAACGAAATAATACGTTGGGTTAAGGGGAAAACAAAACAAAACAAAACAAAACCCCGGGCATGAACACTCTTCCTTCTAATATTACACCGGAGGGGTTGTTTTAGTCCTTTGTGCTCTGTGTTTTGTTTGAATTGGGGGTTGGGGGAAAGGCAGTCTTAGAATAAATGCCTTTCCCTGGTGCAGTGTCCAAAATGATATACAATGGCAAACTAAAAAACACACATTTCCAGTTCATAAACAATAATTTGGAGTAAACTTTCATCCTTTGAAAACAAACACGAAATCTGGGGCACGCGAAGATTTGGGGGGCGGGTAAACGGGTAACAAGCTGCATTAAACGAAGCCCATGCAAGAGAAGTAACACTGGGCGTGCTTCAAGCTTTCGAGCCTTTTCCCTCCACAGGCATTCCCAAATGTCATCCCCCCC
>LOEQ01005019.1:80895-103473 GCA_001685075.1 Bramus lutescens | reverse complement strand
AGGAACCCGCGCGCAGCGGTTCTCCCGAAAGCCGGGCCGGGGCTTGCTGCGGGCGTGGGGCAGAAACTGCGTGTGCTGGACGGTGGGACTGGCGTGGGGACCTCTCTGGTTTACCCTTTTAGGTGCTTTTTAGTCTCGCACGGGTCAGTCATGCGCTGCACATAGCAGCAGCCCCGGGGGTCAAGGTGTGATCGGGTGAAAGGATTTCACAGATGAAGATTTAACTTCAATGCCCATTCTGGTTCTAGAACAGGTACACCAATCAAAGAGCCCCTCCGATAGAAAGGGCAGAACAATTCTTGGGAATTACATAGAAACTGGAGAGGGGGCCGGCTTTGTGAAAGTGGTGATAACCGATCAGAATGCTAGAGCTGACATCTATTGAGCCTTTATTAAACGCCACACTCGAGTACTTTATGCACAGCTGTGTTTACATTGTTAGTTCCCCAGGACGGCTGCAAATTCCTATTTTAGAGTGGACACATTAACTTAGCCCAGATCTGACTAGAAGGAGAAATGGAACCCCAAGAGGGTCTGTCTGAATCCAGAGCGCTTACATCTGATGGCTTTAGTAGCATGCAGCTCTGTGCTGCCTGAATGAATAGTTAGCACCGTGGCATTGGGTCTGGGGGGTTCTGCAGGGCTTCGGTGTTCTTCCTATTTGTGGTAGCCAGTTTTTTATGTCCACGTTGATTCTGAGAGGGGTTGAGGGGTGCAGCTGGGCAGAGAGAAAGTGTTGGGACGTCCGAGTCAGTCGCACAGACTTGTGTTCTCTGGTATCGTCCTATGCAGAGATGGAGGCCGATTGTATTTTCTTATGTTGTTCTCTAGGTCTTTTGTCACAGAGTGCCTTGATGACCGTGTCTTTGGCCACAGGAGAGTGTCATCAGGTGTCTTTGGAGCTCAGTTACTGAATTTGTAGGACATTTGTACCGAGTGACTTATTAAAGCACAAGTATTCTGTGACTCCAAGATGTCCTCCTTTGAAGAAGGCAAGGCAAGAAGAAGGGCAAAGTGAAGGACATTAGGGGGAAACATCACAGGCTCAGTCCTGATTCACTTAATTGCTCACTGAGAGCCTTCTCATTTCTACCCTGTTAGACACCTTGTCAGCTGTGGAGAAATACAACAGGGACAGAATTGATGTGACCCTGTGCCCTTAGGCAGGAATTAGACTCCAAGCCAACAATCTTGTAGATAAATGGGTGATTGCAAGCTATCTTACAGTAAAGGTGAGGTGGAGATTATAATAAGCGTTTCGATTTAGTTGGAAATCTGGGGAGCTCTCTTTTTTTAAAAAACTGATAGTGGGAGATTTTCCTAGATTTCAGTCTCCTGTTCTGAGGCTGTAATTACACATAGAACAGTAGCTTAAGAACTTTTTTTTAAAGCAACTATTATTTTTTTATTTCAGTATCTCTTTCCCACCAGATTGTCATTCCAGCTCACATTGCAAGATATCTGAATGAGATAGGGAATGTTTCCAAGCATTTATTCTACTGGCCTTTAGGGTGCTTAAAGTTTAACTATTCTTGTAGTGCTTAAGTTTTCTCCCGATGGGTAGTTCAGAAGCAAGAATCTTTTAGATGAGCTTTGGATTTGAAGGTGTGGTTTAGACAATCCTCCTAACCCCTAAGTTGGCACAAAGTGACAGGCTTTTCTAATTCTTGATAAGCAGAATCATAATTTTCGAAAGTTCTTTGTAGTTTATATCCTACTGAGTAACTTATATTTCAGCCCTTGGCTGGGTGTAGTGGCACACACCTTTTATCCCAGAATTTGGGAGGCAGAGGCAGGTGGATCTCTGAGTTTGAGACTATCCTGGTTTGCATAGTTCCAGGACAGTCAGAATCACTTAGTGGGACCCCATCTCAAAAAACCAACCAGCCAAACAAATTCCAGTTCTTAGGATGCAAGAAGAACCAGGCATGAATTGGGAAGTATAAACTGCTAACTCTATAAATATTTTAGTCAAGCTTTTAAAACTGTCATCTGTTATATTAATTGAGCCTTTAAATATGATGAGCAGGGATTTCCAGAAAGTGGAGATTTTTAGACATAAAGTTTCATGGCATGGTGATAAATCCATGAGCTGAGAGAAGGTATTGTTGAAGCTTATTGGGAAGTAGGTTTTGGATGTGATAGAACAGTTCCTAGGTTTAGCAGTGTCTGGTTGGAGTTGCATTCTCTTTAGGGTACTGGTTTAGTGTTCAGAAGGAGAGTGGACTTAAGCCATTTGGGGACCTTCTGTCGGAGAGGGGATAGTATCTGAAACCATGAGCATGTCAGGCTGCCTATGGAGGATCACAGAAGAGCAGAAAGAAGCCTGTGTTAGTACTGAGTAGAAGAGGTAGTTTGCAAGAGAGAAAAGAGTGGTGTATTAGTTATTGTGGCAAAAACAATCTGCTCAGAGAAGGCAGGAAAGATTTCTTTTGGCTCATAGTTTCTCTTTCTCTCTCTCCCTCTCTCTCTCTCTTTCCTTTCTTTCTTTCCTTTTTTTCTGAGACAGGGTTTCTCTGTGGCACGGTCCTGACTGTCCTGGAATTCACTCTGTAGACCAGACTGACCTCGAACTCACAGAGATCTGCCTGCCTCTGCCTCCTGAGTGCTGGGATTAAAGGTGTGTGCCACCACCGCCCGGTTTGGTTTATAATTCTGTTTAGGGGAGGGCTTGTTGAGAGCATTTCATATCAAGGTGGCCAGGGAGTAGAGAAAGGGGAATATAGGAAGGTCCTAGGACAAGATAAAACCCCAAGGATTCCCCCTAGTGGTACACTCCTCCAAAGACCACCTCCTAGTTATGCTGTGCTATGAATCCATCAAAGGGTTAGTGTGTGTGTCGATGGCTGGAACACTGATCTAATTGTCTCTGGAAATGCCTTCACAGACCCTCTCCCCTAACCAGAGGTGTGCTTTACTAATCTCCTAGGTATTTATTAATCCAGTCAAGTTGACAGTTGGAAGTAACCATTTCAGGACAGTGAGAAGATAGCCAGAGGTAGTCCCTGCAGGGGAGGCAGTCAGGACTGTAGAGTGCTCCTATGAGTTCTTCGTGACCCCTGCCAGTGTGGTAGGATCAAGCCAGAGGTGAGGAAATGAGACAGTCGGAAGTGTTTCCCAGAGGTTTTTTGTTCGTTTGTTTTGAGAGTGGGTCTCTCGATGTGGTCCTGGCTGTCTTCCAAGCTGGTCTTGCTCTAACTCACAGAGATCCTACTGCCCCTACGTAGCTCTGGAGAGCTGGGATTGAAAGCTTGTGCCATCATGTCTCACTACTAACAAGAGTTTTTGTTTTTTGTTTGTTTTTATTTTTTTGTTTTTCCTTGAGACAGGGTTTCTCTGTATAACCCTGGCTATTCTGGAGCTATGTAGATCAGGCTGGCCCTGAGACTGGAGATCTTCCTGTCTCTACCTTCCAAGTGCAGGGATTAAAGAAACGCACCACCACTGCTCAGCCTGTTAATAGAGGCTATTAACAGATAAATAAAAGATCTATTTAAGGGAGGCTTGGTGGATTATAAATAGTTACTTATTTGAGTAAGTTGCTGGGGCATGGGAGGATTTGGTATTTTTGCACTCATAATCAAGAGTATAAAACTCCATAGATAACTTTCCTTTAAGGCTCTTTTTTTGGTAATTTTAAAATTTTAATCAGCCTAGTTTTACTTTCTTTGTTTCTAGTTTTCAAAATGTTCTTAACATTTTGCATTTGTGCATATCTTAATCACTTTACTTTATTTCATAAAAGGCTGTAGGGAAAATTCACAAAGAAATACCATTTCCTTGAGTGTTCTTTGTAAGTACTCGTCATTTTGCCAACTCTGTGCATTAGTACTTGCTTCCTGCAAGAATTTTCCTGTAAGTGTAGCACACCATCGTCCCCCACTGTGGTTCGGTGAACAGAAAGAAACAGGAGGCAGGGTGCTAGGGTTTGAATCCTCTCACTTATTGGACGACTGTCCTCTGACAGCTTAGTTAACTTTTCTGGGCCTTGGTATATTTACTGAATGGTCATGGGAATTGAACCTTTTGCTGACTGTCATAAGAGTGAGAATTTATGTGTCTGCAGTATTGTTGTCAATAAACGTGAGCTAATTTTATTTGTTCTCAGATAATCCAAAGTTTATTGCGCTCCTCCCACCTTTTATTTATTTATTTATTTTTTTGAGACAGAGTTTCTCTGTGTAGTCTTGGCTGTCTTGGAACTCTGTAGACCAAGCTAGCCTCAAACTCACAGGAATCTGCCTGTCTCTTCCTTCAAGTGCTGGGATCAAAGGTGTGCGTAACCACCACCTAGCTTCTCTTCTTGAAGTAACATTAACTTTTTTGTATACAGTCATGCCATGTGTTAGAACCTCTTTTTAGTGGCGTTAGAGATACTGTATGTAAATCGAAACCAATTAATTGAAGAACATTGACTAGCTTTTGTTCTATTATTTTAAAAATGAATAGCATGTATACATGATTATGTGTGTCTGTGTGCATGTCACAGTACACATGTAAAGGTCAGAGGACAACTTTGGAGTTTGTTTTCTCTTGCTTTTATGTGGGTTCTAGGGGTTGTACTCAGTTCACCAGGCTTAGGTAGCAAGCCATCATTGGCTGAGCCATCTCACTGACCCCCTGGTTTTGTTCTGTTTTATTTAGCATTAGTTATTTTGGATTTGTGGTTTAATTTTCTTGGGAAAATTAAATTTCTATGTGTAACACATTGTAAGCAGGCTGACATTGTGGCATTTTCATCCAGATAACAGGCAGATGCCTTTTATTATTTAAAAGGTTTATGCTATATGACATAATAATTCAGGTGGCATTTCTTTCTTTTTATTTTGAAACAGGGTCTCATTATTTACTCCAAGGTGGCCTTGAACTTGCAGTGAGGCTCAGGTTGGCCTTGAAGGTGAGATCCTTCTGCCTCAGCCTCCTGAATCAACTTTGAATTGCTGAGTGGAGGAGGCACCATTGCCACCCATGTATATAAAATTTGGTATGTAAATTGGAGCTAGTCACTTATTTCTCAGACTTTTCTTTCTAAAAAAGGTTTTTCTTTTGGTAGGGTGGGGGTAGGTCTTTCTTTTTTATTTTTTTTATGTAACTCTATACTACTAGGTTTGATCTTAAAATCTCCTGTCTCAGTCTCCCAGGTGCTGGGGTTACAAACATGCAACACTGTGCCTGTCTCTTAGCTTTCCATTTCAGTCTTTGTAATATGACAGTTTAAATTCTTACATCACAGAGTTTTGCTGGCCGAGGAAGAAAACAATAGTTTAGGGGACACAACTAAGTGCTTGCTGCTTTCCTTACCCCTCTACCTTTCTCCTCTGTTGTAATTTGCTTTTTCCTATTTTTTCTTTCTTTTCTTCTTCTCCTTTCTCCATATTTTTGTGTTACATAGTAGCAAACATTTTGAATCTGGTAGGTTAACAAACTTTATAGTTTACATTTTAAAGGGATTGATTGGAAGTATTCCTTACATTTTATCAAGCTCCGTGAAGGTACTATAAAGTGTAGTAAAGGCCAAGGGGTGGGGAGCTCCTGTTTGGTCAGAGTAGCCAGGGAAGGGTCAGCTAAATAAATGAAGTTAGCCTTGAGGTGGGTTTGAGGAAAACAGGAGTTTAAGGAAGGTGCTCACAGTGGATGTTGAGGGGCAGTGTTGGAAGCACGTCTTCAGCCAACATTGAAGGTCAGCTGTTGAGGACTAAGGAGGGAGGGTGGGGGAGGCATGGAACAGGGGCTTGAGAGAGAGATCCAGTTAAGACCCTGCATGAATTTCATTCAGTGAATCAACTGGAGTAGAGCAAGTGAAGAAGACAACAGGAGCTTTTCACTTGTTACATACAGGAACTATGTTGAGATACTCACTCGTCTTGAGTTGGTTGCCATGATGGTGCTAGGTAGGACTGGTGATGTGGCATTGTCCACAACCATTTGGCCTTCCCATTGGACTTAGTTTCCTGTCTGATTTTTTCTCTTGCCATAAAATCTTCTTTCCCATCATAGTTCTTTATTTTCACTTTTCCTTGGCTTGAGATTTTTGTTACTTGTGCCATAATTTATATGCCATACATACATGCACATGTGCACACACACATATACACACACTTATGAGAGAGAGACAGACAGACACAGACTAAGACTTTATGTAGCCTAAGCTGTCCTTGTATGTTACCATCCTGACTGGCTTGTAATTTTTATGTGTTGACTACTTAGAAATTACTGGGGTATTTATATGGGTCTTTTCTTCTTTAGACGTCTCAATAACTAAGATTCTCAGAAAACATCTATGTCAGAGACAGTGGGCAGTACATAGATGGAGCCAAAGAGTGACACCAGATGCTTCTTCAAGAGCTTACATGCTTTCAGTGAGAGAAAGCAGGCTGCTACCGTGAACATGACCAGGAATGTGGCAGGTCTTCTGGCTTTGAGCCAACAGGAAGAACTAATGGATTTGCCAAACCACTCCCCATTGAGTACAAGTGAAGATGAGGGGGACAGTGATGGAGAAAGAAAATGTCAAAAGCTTCTGGAAGCAGTCAGTTCCCTTGGTGGAAAGAGTAGATGGAAATTGGCAGAGAGATCTGAGGCTACTCTGAAGGTGTCAGAGTTCAATGTTACTTGTGGCGGGTCAGGTGAAAAGCTGGTTCCTTCAGATTTGCTTGAGTCTGCTACAGCATTATCTTCATTGGCTGCTGTGAAAAAACAACTGCTTAGAGTCAAGTCGAAGACTCTTGCTATACCCCTTGACAGAAAAGAGGCCGATCAGATCCTCAGGGAAGCAGCATTCAGCAAAACCTCACAAGTGCTCTCCAAATGGGATCCTGTTGTTCTGAAGAACCGGCAAGCGGAACAGTTGGTTTTTCCCATGGAGAAGGAGCTGCCAGCTGTTGCTCCCATTGAGCATTCTTTCACTGGCTGGAAAACAAGAACCCCCCTGGAGCAAGAAGTTTTTAACCTTCTCCATAAGAACAAGCAGCCAGTAACAGACCCTTTATTGACTCCTGTGGAAAAAGCCTCCCTCAAAGCCATGAGCCTGGAAGAAGCCAAGATACACCGAGCAGAGCTTCAGAAGATGCGAGCTCTGCAGTCCTACTATGAGGCCAGAGCTCGAAGAGAGAAGAAAATCAAAAGTAAAAACTATCACAAATTTATGAAGAAAGGAAAGGCCAAGAAAGCCTTTAAAGAGTTTGAGCAGCTGTGGAAGGATGACCCAAGTGCTGCATTGCAAGAATTGGGAAAAATGGAAAAGGTCAGAGTGCTGGAGCGGATGAGCCTTAAGCACCAGCGCAGTGGGAAATGGGCAAAGTCAAAGGCAATTATGGCCAGATATGACCTGGAGACTCGCAAAGCTATGCAGGAACAATTGGCTAAGAAGAGAGAACTGACACAGAAACTCCAAGTAGTTTCAGAGAGTGAGGAGGAGGAATGCACAGACGAGGGAGTAATCTCTGCCTCTGATGGGATGAACGACCTACAGATGAATGCAGCTGGTCTAAATCCTTGGATGCTCAGGAGTTGCAATAGCAGTGCAGAAAGGGGTGAGCTCAAGACCGACTCTGAACAGCTGCCCGAACAGGTGGCCAGTGGGTCTTCTGTAGGTGAGGAACATGAAAGACCAGTGGCAAAAGAACTTCTGTTGAAAGAAAGATCCTTCCAAGAAAGAGTTGAACCCAACAGTGCTAAGCCAATGGGCGGCCAAGAAGCAAAAGTCTCTTCAGATTGCCAGGAGGAAGTATCTGAATCGAGAGTATTGCTTCAGAAACTCCACAAGGAAAATGATCAATCTGAGCAGCAAAAAGTGAATTCAGTGGGAACTCTTCTCCAGATCCAGAGAGAGGAGCTTACTCAGGAGGAGAGCCTGTTGCCTCAGAGGCTAGAGAGAACACATGTTCTGGAAGAACAAGGAGAGTTGGGCAAAGAGGGACATTGTCAGAAAAAGGGGCGTCCCAGACGTATGTTAAAAGGAGAATGGAAGGAGAGGAACCCACACAGTGTACTTGATGTCTCTAGAAGGGAGAAGAAGAAGGATCAGATGATTGATCTACAGAAACTCCTAACTACTAGATCTCCTGTGAAATCCTTGGCAGTACCCACAGTAGTGGAGTTGGAAGATGAAGTGGAGATGGACCACAAGCAGATAATAAAGGAAGCTTTTGCTGGGGATGATGTCATCAAAGAGTTCTTAAAAGAGAAAAGGGAAGCTGTAGAAGCAAATAAGCCAAAGGACTTGGATCTGACATTGCCTGGATGGGGTGAGTGGGTTGGTATGGGCCTGAAGCCTAGTGCCAAGAAGAGACGCCGTTTTCTTATTAAAGCTCCTGAAAGTTCTCCAAGAAAAGACAAGAACTTGCCAAATGTGATTCTCAATGAGAAGCGCAACATCCTTGCAGCAGCTCATCAGGTGCACGCTATTCCACACCCATTCACCCACCACCAGCAATTTGAAAGGACTATCCAGAACCCTATTGGGTACACATGGAACACCCAGAGGGCCTTCCAAAAGCTGACAGTTCCCAAGGTTGGCACCAAACTAGGCCATATCATTAAGCCCTTAAAAGCAGAAAATGTGGGCTACCATTATTCTTCAAGGTCAGACCTCTCTGTCCTACAGAGCAATCGGAAGCGTCTCTCCAAAAAGCAGCAAAAAACAACTGAAGCCAAGCTCTGCAGATTGAACTGCTAGGGGACTAGTATTTTGGTTCCTGGAACAAGGATCCTTGAATGTTTCTTTTGGTTGCTTCATAGTGCTTCAGGGACATTCACTTAATTGGCAGAGCACTGTGTAGTTCAGCCACATTGTAGAAATAAGGCATTTTTATCTAGTAAAGAGTTTCCATTCCATTTTGAGATATGTGATAAAGTCAGAAATGGGAAAAATGACTACCATAAGCTAGACTACCTATGTGGTTCCTGTCCTAGGATTAAAGAGGGATCAGTGAGTGGACAGAAGTTCAGGCTGGGATAGGGCGGAAGAATCATGGGCAGCAAAGACTGCTCAATTAGTTTAGATATTAAATTAATAGCTCCTGATGTAGTGGCACCTATATGTAATCCAGCATTGTGAGAGGCCTAGGCAAAAGGATCATTTACTTGAGGCTAGAGAGTGAGAACTTGGCTTGAAAAAACAAACAATCCTGAAAGTATTCTAGGAAGAGTTAACAGGCAAAGTGAACAAGTTTAGAGATTGGCGAACACAGTGAGAATAGCTGGAAGAGACTAGAATTTATTTAAGAATAAAGTGTGGCAGAGAATTGGGAGTATTGAGAAGTCAGTTGTGGAGGGCCTTCAATGCTTTGGATAGACATTTGAAATTATGTTTTATTCTTTTAGGCAACGTAGAGGAAGTAAGACTTGTATAGGGTTTAGGTGTGCTGACGTCTGTGTTAAAGGAGTGTGGGTGCCAAACTGGCAATGTGCTTGCTGGATGTATTGATGGGGTGAGAGTTAAAGTCCTCAGTTTGTAGAAGTCAGAGTAACATGGGCAGGAGGGATGGAAGTAAAACAGTCACTTGGCAAGAGATCTGAAGAATAAAGGAGAATGAGGATTTTACTGCGCGCTTTTAAATTTTGAGCAGTGTTTTGGACTCTGGTTGTACTAAAACTCTGGATTTAAATTTGTAGCTATTCTGTTTTAACCCCCACCCCCCAACCTATCTACTTATAATAAGGTCTCTCTGTGTACCCTGGCTGTCCTGGAACTTGCTATATAGACCAGGCTGGCCTGGAGCTCGCATAGATCCACCTGCCTCTGCTTCTTAAATGCTGAGATCTTCAGGAACCACATTTCAAGTTAGTGTTTGGATTTTCCAGGTTCTGTTTCTTGTTTAAAAAGGTCATATACTAGCTCAATGATTTGTGATTTTTAGTATATAAAATTTGTTTCTGTCTGAATGTGTAGAAATCATTAAATACATATTTATTTATTATAACAATATATGTTCTATAAGAAAAATAAAAAAGTGTAAAAACATAAAAATGAAAAATTAAAAATCAGTACTAATTCTTCATCCCCAATATGGCCACTGCTGATACTTTGGTGTTATTGTTTGTTAACAAGTGAAACTATATTGTGTATCTTTAATATTCAGCCTACTTTTCCTTGTCATTATGTCACAAGCAATTACCGTGTTAATAGATGTTTGAAATATTTTTAGTGGCTATATAATAATCTAGTGAATGTATGTGTCACAGTGTGTTTGACATTCACAGTTACTGTGTATTTGCTTATTTCTCCTTGAATGCCTGTTACAAATGACTAATGGAAAACTTGATTTTTTTTTCAATTAAAGATTCCTAGAAGTGAAAATACTGGGTAAAGGATATGAAAAAGTTCAGTGCTCTTAATAAAAATCACAATTTGCTTTCTACTTGGTGGTCCTTCATTCTTGTGTCCTTACCATGAGGGTGACTTACATTTTATTGGTGATTGCATTTATGTAGCCAAGAAGAAAGCCTTNNNTTTTGAGACAAGGTTATGTAACACTGGTTGCCCTGGAACTTATGTACACCAAGCAGGCTGATCTTGAACTCACAGAGATCCATCTGTTATCCTTAGTGTGACATATAATTTCACAAAGTGACCCTCCCCAAACTACTTAGCCTCTTGAGTGTTTTGGTTAAACCAGACTCAGTGATGTTCTGATTTCAGTAGCCACCATACTTAGCAATTTCCTATATTCTTCTGAAAGATCTGAAGACAGGGCAATGTAGGTGGATAACCCTTCAGTGATTGCCTGACTGTTGAGTGAGTTTATAGAAAAACCCCTTACTTTCTTTGAGATTTCCAGCCTATTTTTCAGAAGCGAAGACACAAAATTCCTTATTTTTTTCTGTGATGTTTCTTGTTTTAGTGTTGGAAATAAGTTCATAAAAAACAAAAAAAGTTAAACTATAAACATTTATTGAATACATGGTATATAATGTTTTCTGGTTTTCTTGGTCTAAGTATTTCAGAGCTGACTCATTAATATGCCCACTTCTTTGAAGTGTAGTTGGAAACAAGCAAAATCCATAGAGGCCTATTCAAAGTGTTGGGTTCTTAGAGGGAAAGACTACAAGCAGTTGCTAGGTTTCATAGAGGTGACATCAGAGTTGGGACAGTTGGAGCTGTGTAAAAAGCATTGGGATTTGAGTCGGGAGGAGAAAAATAGGGGAGATTTGTAAATTCCTCAGAGTAGCTATAATGGCCCTGTCCAATGGTGTATGAAATCCTCTAGCAATCCCCCCATTGCTGGACCTCACAAGGGCCTAGGGGGTGCTCTCCATCACTGGGCACATATCCTTCGGCAACAGGTGCTTGAGCATTATCTAATGATGACTTTATGGCTTTCAGATACTCTCTTTACCTTCAAATCAACACCAAAGGAGTAGAGAAGATAGCTGTTTGAAGGGATGGAGTGAATAAAGGATGGCCTAGTCCAAAGTAGTGATGTTAAGTCATGGGGTTTACCCTCCAGAATGTGGGTGATAGAGACTGGGGAAGGCCTTTGGGTAGAAGGGGGGCTAGTACAGACTAGAGAGGCACGGAGGTACCATGGCGGTGGAAGGATCATATGTAGGGAGAGAAGGGAGCACTTGGCCTGCAGAGATGAACTACAGGCCAGAAAGGCCATGAGATGTCAAAGAAAATGGAGGCGTTGATGGTCAGAGAAGGATGGGATAGGACTGCTAGAACTGGACTGCTTATGAAGAAAGTATGGTTTTGAAAATCTGTGTTTAAGCAATTCCGTATTAAATAAGAATAATTTCTTCTGTACCTAGAAAGTAATAACAGAAACATTATAAAGATTTGTTATTTGTGTGTGTGTGTGTGTGTGCATACTACTGGTGCATGCTGTTGCCCTCTTGTGGAATTCACAGGACAGCTCCCTCCGTCCTGAAAGTTCCCAAGATAGAGCTTGACAGGTATTGGTGACAAGTATCTTACCCACTAAGCTGTCTCTGGCCGGAACAATTTTTTTTTTTCTAAACAGGCTTTGTCTGTGTAGCCCTGGCTGTCCTGGAATTTACTTTGTTGGATCAGGTTGGATTAGAACTCACAGAGATCCATTTGCCTCTGCCACTGTCCCCCAAGTGCCGGGATTAATGGCGTGTGCCACCACCGCCTGGTTATTAGACTTGTAGAATTTGAACTAGACCTGACATGAGCATTGATGTTTGAAGCTATTAGAGACTTCTCTTACACAATAAAGATGTTTAGTTTGTATATTTTCTGGGCACAAGGAAAACAACAACCCAGTATGGGGGAGGGAGTGACTGCTGGGGCTGAGATGAGGACTGGGAGGTGGAGCAGAGTAGTCTAAGCAGAGTGAAATTGGAGTGGTAGATGGGTACGGAGGAGCTGGAAATCCGAGGCTGCAGACCGGGTTCTACGTCATTCTATTTATTTTTTATTTTTCGAGATGGGTTTTCTCTGTATAACGAAAGTCCTTGTTGTTCTGGAACTCGCTTTGTAGTCCAGGCTGGCCTTGCACTCTCAGAGATTCATTTGCCTCTGTCTTCCAAGTGCTGGAATTAAAGGCAAGTGCCACCACCTCCAGGCTCTTGTTATTTTTCTAGGAAAGAAAGTTCAAAATGATTATTTATTTACTTAAAACAGCCTTTACCTAAAAGCTAGGCAGTTTACCTTAATGGACTGGGTTCATGGAATGTATTACTTCTGGATCTGGAATTGTTAAGACACAAGTGGTTAGATTGTCATGTAATCTAGCAGCTAATGATCTGGGAGTGGGGAATGTATGTATATATGTGTGTGTGAATGTATATATGTTATGTGTCTGGCTCTCATTTGCAGAAAATGATTGAGTACATACAAAGTGTACATCGTTCTAGTCATTGTTACTACACAAGGAATTCAGTCGTTGGCTGGTTGGTACATTACTAATCAACATAATCGCTGTCAATGGCATGTGGGTACCCAGCTCCGGTCATTCTGCTTTTACATTTGATAATACAAAGATAGTTGGTCTTGTCATGCTGTTCCTCCTCGTTCCCTTCCCTTTAATCAAATCCTCATATAAAATTGCATCTTTGAATGGAGAAAACTTCAGACCACTTCCTAGGGATATACTATGAAGATTAGATTGTGGGTTGGAAAAGTAAATTAGAACAGTAGGAATAGATTTTTCTGGGGTGAGCAAGTTTGTGTGTGTATGAGAGAGAGTGTGTGAGTCAGTGAAACAGCCAAGACAGTGGAGTGGACCACAGCACTTTAGGGAGTTCTACCATATCTTCCTCTGGACCCTAAAGAGACTTCTTAAAGGACTGTTGTTTAGGCGGTTGTGTAAGTAGAACTGGTCAAAATTTGTGTTGAATTATTTCTAAATGCATTTTCTACTTGTGGGATTGCCATGAGGTCTAGAAAGTAACTTTCAACACTTGTTTTCATAGTTGTGTGCTATAAAATCTAGTACTATGATCTAGACATAGGAAAGGTTACTATTATGTGAGTATATATTGAATGAATTAGCCCCTTGTTATTTACTTAAGGATTATATTTTGTAAAACCAAGCCTGATTTGTTGCTGAGAATGGCTGGCGAAGGGCATCTTTGGGCGCACTAAGGCTCTGGGCTATCTGGCTTTCCTAGTGTGTGGTGTTTGGCTGGGACCCCTTACCTCAGTTTTATAGAAAATGTTGCTGCTGCTGAGGATGCTGTAGCTGGCTGTCCCTTGTGAGTGACTTCTGATGGCTGTTTCATTTCATAAGGTATTTCATGGGTAGATAGGACTTCAGTCTCTTGTATGAACCTAGAAGCTTAAGGCTGGCAAGCAAATTGATAGTGATGAAAACCTGGCTGAGATCACCTTGATGTGTGCAACAGACTTGAAATATGCTGATGCCTTAATCCTCATAATAACATCATGATACAAGAATTCTTCACTTTCTGTAAACGAGAATTAGAAACAATTTAGGTGGTATTTAGTAAGTTGTTGAGAGTCAAGCCTGGAATTTGGCTTAATAGCCTAAGTGCTTAAGTGTGAAGTTAAACAAACTTCAGTGTTTCAGGATGAACAAGGTGAGAAGTACTTAAGGTAAAGTTAGATTATAGGAATGATAGTTTTATAGGTGAAAATTAAGTCCTGCTAGCAGATGTATTGCATTTTGTAGTGTGTGTAGGGATTGTCCCATGTTTTTCTTGTTTGCTCCTAGTAGGAGCTTTTTGGAGTACTTGGTATTGTCTGTTTAGCCTTAGAGTTGAACCTGAAGCTTTAGGATGTTAGTGACATACCTACCATATTTCCATGATGAGTAAATGGGAGCAATCATTAAACCAAGTCCTTGTTACCATTGTTCTAAAAGGAACAAGTCTTTTGGAGGTTTTGTAAACTTGTTATCAAATAGTACTGTCAGTAATAATACTAAGTCAGTCGTGTGATGTTGCTGAGGTTTCCGTTCACCAGGGCGGGCCCACAGCTGTTTAGTCCCAAATAAACATAGAGAGGCCTACATTAATTATAAACTGATTGGCCTATTAGCTCAGGCTTCTTATTAACTCTTATAACTTACATTAGCCCATAGTTCTTATCTGTGTTATCCACATGGCTTGGTACCTTTGTCAACGAGGGATTCCCATCTTGCTTCTGCAGCTGGGTGACTACTGCAGACTGACATTTCCTCTTCCCAGAATTCTTCTGTTCTTGTCACCCTGCCTCTACTTCCTGCCTGGCTACTGGCCAGTCAGCGTTTTATTAAAATAATACAAGTGACCATTGTCTCACAGCGATGTGACATCTAAATAAAACAAGTTTCTGTATGTTTTTCCCTATATGTTTTGTTAACTATGCATGAAACTGAACTCTGTACTTAATTTAGCTGTGTTAGCCACTTTTCATGATGCCTTTGTGTTTTCCCAGAGCCCTGCTTGTGCCTACTGCTTTTCACATTTATCCTTATTTTAATTTTGTGCATTAGATAAATGATGACAGATGGATTAAATCAGCTACAAAAAGTTATTTCTTGATGAAAGACCAAACCTAATTAGTGGTAGAGCTCAGGTCACCATTGTTTTGCTGACTCCTGGAAATAATTAACTGTAGATAAACCAACCTGCTCATCACCGCATGCGTGGGACTTTTCCTCCATTTCAGTAATGAGGGTTCTACATCCTCGGAAATTCTACGTGGACCAGCAAACCAGGGTAGTTGTCATCCTAATTAGTTTTAACACTTTATGCTGGATTGGGGATGGGAGTAAGTTTGCAATGTTTTATACAAGGCATCCACTTTCTTATTGTGGATCATTCTTCAGTGTCTGTAGAATGCAGATGACTGAAGAAAACCTCAGAGGTAGTGAAGGACCCAGCTTTTTCATTAAATAAAGACATGTAAAATTAAATTTAGAAGGGAGTAGCTAGCTGTCTCAGTCAGTGTTCTATTCCTGTGAAAGAAGAGACACATGTCCAAGGCAGCTGAACTGGGACCAGCTTAGTTTCAGAGGTTTAGTCTGTTTTCATCATGGTGGGATCCTGGCAGGAACATGGCAGCACTCTTGGCACTAGGGCAGCAGCTGAGAGCTACCTCCTGACCCACAGGCCAGGAGAGAGGAAGAGAGAGAGATACTGGGCTTGGTATGGGCTTTTGAAACCTAAATAAAGGTTCACCCCTAGTGACACACTTCCTCCCACAAGGCCACACCTCCTTATCTTTCTAATCTTTTCTAACTGTTCTAGTCCCTGGTGATTAAGCTTTCAAGTAAACGAGCCTATGGGGTGTTCTCACTCAAACCACCACATTAGATAATTCTGCTTTTTGGAGTTACTAGGATATATTTGTTCTTTGCCATTGTGATGTTCTCGGACTACCAAGACCGTTTATTTTCTTGCTACCCCATTTACCTGTATAGAAGCTTTGATTGCCAGACGATCCCCACCCACTGTAGGACAAAAATCCATATTCTCTGGATTGGCCTTCATAATTCTGTGCAATGATTGTTGACAACAGAACAAATATCAGCCTGGAACTAGTGCTATGTACTACTAGTGGGAAGCCTGGTGAGAGTTCTGACTTCCCACTAGGTAGAATGTAGCAGGTTTGGGTATCTTTGTTGTTGTTGTTGTTGTTTTGAGACAGGGTTTCTCTGTAGCTTTGGAGCCTTCGTGGAACTCACTCTGTAGATCAAGCTGGCCTCAAACTCCCAGAGATTTGCCTGTCTCTGCCTCCCGAGTGCTGGGATTAAAGGCTTATACCACCGTCCGGTTTAGCTAAACTATCTTTTTTATTCTGTAAGTTAGGTTTACTGACTACCTCTCTCCCTTACTATAAATGTTTTGAAAAATTATATGCAAGTATTGTATTTACATTATTTCCACCCTTCCTTCTCTAAAATACCTACTGTGTTCCCCTGCTCAAATCCATGATGTCTTCAATTATTGTTAAACACACATACACACACACTCCTGGGCACTTGGAATTGGATAATCTATCAAGGGCCTCCTCCCTGGGGAAGATTGATTTGGTCTTCTCAGCAGCCGTTACTTGTCTGCAGTTCTTCACCTAGGGGTAGGGCCTTGTGAGATTTTCACAGTTCACACTGGCATGTCAGTTGCTGTTCAGATTGTACAGGTTCCGTTTAAGCTGCAGTATTTTTAAGACAGCTTTCCTGTCATATCTAGAAGGCATCTCACAGATGATGTCCAGAAGCTCCTAGTCTTTCTGTCCACTCTTCCGTGTGTTCCCTAAACCTTAGGTCTATGGCTTGTGTTATAGATGTATCAATTGGGATTGTGTCCTGCAGAGTCAGCTCTCTGCATTTGAACCAGTTGTGGTTTCTGTAGCGATGTCCATCTGCAGCAAAAGAAGCTTCTTTGATGAAGGGCAAGAGCTACATTTATCTGTGGGTACAAGGATACGTGTTTAGAATGCAGTTAGAAATTATGCTGGGTTAGGAAAGCAGCCATTAGTATGTTTATGTTCTCCTTCAGGCTCCATAACTTGAAGCCACAGGTAGTTGGCTAGGGTTACAACCAGGCATGAATTCCTTCCTACTGAGCTGCCTTAAAGTTCAGTTAGACAGCTGTGGTTGCCCCAAGTTTGTATTACTGTTGTACTCTTGAGGGTATTGCCATGCTGGTCCTTGTGGTTCGTAGGCATCACAGCTGAGCGGGACCGCTGATGACTCTTTTCCCTTGGCTGCTTGCAGATGAGAGCTAGTCCTCAGCCAGGCGGCTTCCAGGTCAGTTCCAGCTTGATTCTTCTGAGTCCTGTGTCTCAAGTATTTGGTGTCTTTAGCAATAGCATCTTGCCTCTCTGTTTCTGTTCTGGAAGACTACCAAGCCAGCAACAATAGCTTTTATTATTGACCAACTTGAAGGTTTTCTCTGCCTGGCACTGGGGTTTTTGTTAGGTAGTATGTGGCTCTTAGGGAGAGCATTATTATCGCAAGTGGCATAGCTTCAAAGTATGTATGTGTATGTATATGTATGTGTATGTATGTATGTATGTATACACATACATATATTATAAATGTATTTATTAGCAAACCTAAAATGTTTCCTTATGGCTTTCAAGCATTTTGTTATTTTTTAACATATCCTTTCTCCCTCCCTAAACATTTCCAGATAAGCCATCCCCCTTCCCAGTTTTTCCCATCTTTGCCTTTATAGTCCCTGTGCCCTTCTATTTCCCCTACCATAGAAATGCCCCTCCTCATGGTCTCTTCTAATTTCTGATTTCTGTGGCTACTCCAGGTTATATACTCATATCTAAAGATTCAGAGGTAGAATCCATAAATAAGAGAGAACATGTGATGCTTGTCTTTCTGGATCTGGCTTACCTCTTCAGTGTATTTTCTAGTCCCACCCATTTACCTGAAAATTTTATGATTTTATTGTCCTTTACAAATTAGTAGGATTGCGTTCATTATGAATATGTATCACATATTATCCATTCTTGGTGAAGTTAGATTGTTCTCATTTCCTGGTGATGGTGAAGAGTGGCAGTGGAAATGCTGAGCAAGTATCTGTGAAGTGGGATGCTGGGTCCTTTGGGGTCATATGTAGATTTTTAGTTTTTTGAGAATTCTCCACACTGATTTCCATAGTGACTTTACCAGTGACAACCAGGAAATTGGTAAATGCTATAGACACACAATTTATATGTTAAGGAAAAACAATGGGGACTGGAGAGATGGCTCAGAGGTTAAGAGCTCTTCCAGAGGTCCTAAGTTCAATTCCCAGTGACTACATGTTGGCTCACAACCATTTATAATGAGATCTGGTGCCCTCTTCTTGCATGCAGGCAGAACACTGTATATAATGAATAAATCTTAAAAGAAAGACACAAGGGTCATACTTTGTTGTCTTGCAAAAATTGACCAATATTCAGAACTACTATGGAAAATAAAATCTAGTGTGCATGTTTGCCAGTTGAGTTCCTTGTTACTACATAGTCATAGAGTACAGGTGGGACTTACTGGGAAATAGGCAGTGTGTATTTACAGTGGCTGATGCAGTGTAACATGAGACCACGAAGCAGGCAAATTTGTGGTTTCTTTTCCTCATTCTCATTGTCCTGACCACATGAAGTATTTGTGGGTACTTGAGGATGGATTGGAAAGGCTATTTTTGCTCACAGTATGTAGAAAGTTTCCATGTAATTCCATTGTTAGTAGATATATGGTACAAACAAGTCTCTTAAATCTAAGATGTTACAGAGGGCCAGTATACTAACTCTGACCCACAGACAACTCTAGTTGCCTAGCTAATATTGAGGAGTTTTTCTTTTAAAGTGATTTTGAGCTAATCTATTTCTTTTTTCTTCTTCTAGGTTCTTGTTGAAATCTGTTAATTCTGTTTTTTGAACACTTATGAATAACCACACATCTTCAAAACCATCTACCATGAAGCTAAAACAGACCATCAACCCTATACTTTTATATTTCATACGTTTTGTAATATCCGTCTATACTATTTTAACATACATTCCATTTTACTTTTTATGTGAGTCAAGACAAGAAAAATCAAACCAAATTAAAGCAAAGTCTGTCAGTTCAGAACCGGATTCTGCATACAGATCTATTGACAGCTTGGACAGTTTGGCTTCAGTTTTGTACCCTGGCTGCAATACACTTGATAAAGTCTTTCTGTATGCAAAAAATAAATTTAAGGACAAAAGACTATTGGGAACGCGTGAAATTTTGAATGAGGAAGATGAAATTCAACCAAATGGAAAAATTTTTAAAAAGGTGAGATGATGTCTGCTGCCTTGAGTCCCTTCATACTTGTACCCACAAGTCTTCTCTCCGTGTACACACTTAGCATTATGGGAAGTGTAGTTTCCTGCAGCTGGGTTCTGCTGGTGTTGCAGGAGAAAGTCTCCCTCTAGGGCCCTAGACTCTTTTTGTCCCTCTGTCCTCACTGTCACCGATTTGACTTATTTTTCAGGAAGACATGGAGAATGTGCCTTGGTATGGGGCTCTTGAACCTGACATCTCCAGGGCTTGCGATAAAACATCTAGGTAGTTTAGGGTGGGGAGCCCTATTCTAGAGTGCTTGGCACCATGTGACTTGTTTTGGTTTTCATGGTATTCACAGTGGATGTTAATATCTTGGTACTTTGGTTATGGCAGTTGCATAGTTTAAATTTATGTTTTTACTACTGTAGAGAATCTTGGCTTGAAACAGAGACAAGCTGTCTTTACAGACAGAAATATTGTGGTTAAGAGCATGGGCTTTAGACCTAGACCGCAAGTTTGAATTTTGGTTTCGCCACTTACTAGTCTTGTGGCTTTAGAAAAGTTATTTAATGACTGTGGCATTAGTATTTATGAGCCAAACTGTTTTAATTAGTACCAAGTTCTTTTCAACCTGGAAGTAACCTCATGGGTTAGATGATGCCATCTCTCCTTTGAAGACCAGAGCATTGACACACAGATGAGTTAGGAAACTAACTAGCTTACCTCAGGACTCTAAAGCTGCTGAGTGGCAAATACGAGGCTTGAACTCGGGCCTTTCATCTCCAAAACTCATACGCTGTAGCTAATTATAGGATTATAGGAGAGGAGAAAAAACAATTATTTGTATCATTTTCCTATTTATTTACCTATCTGTCTGTCTATCTATTAATTATTTATAAATTGTGATCTCTCTCTGTAGTCCTAGCTGTCTTGGAACTCTATGTAGATCAGGCTGCTCTCAAACTCAAAGGTCCACCTACCTTATGCCTCCACAGAATGCTGGGATTAAAGGCATGTACCTTTAATTCTTTATGTCAGAAGATATGCCTATTATTAGTACTTGTTGTAAAATTTGCATTTGTGGTTTATCAGTTTGTTCAGAATCTATATATAGATTGATAAAACATTGTTTTTCTTGTCTAGAATTAGCTGTTTTGGGGACCTAGAGTTAATTTTTAGGTTTTGTATATATAACAAATGAAATATACTGTCTGTTGTCTGTATCAGAGTATAGCTGAGACCCATGTTTCTGTTGGGCTGTGTGGCAGCTGTGGGAATGGACTGCAAGCTAGAGAGTGAGTTAAAGAGCCAGCTTTACGCCCACCCACCTGCTCTGGGTTCTTGTCACACCCATTGTCCTGTCATGGCAGGGTATTGGGTGACACAGCTTAGATTTTCTTACTGGCCAAACAGCAGAGGGCGGTCAGAAGGCTTTTATTTGTTCATTTATTTTTAAGGTCTCTTGCAGCCCAGGCTGGTATTAAACTTTTGATCCTCCTACTTCCCTGATTGCATTGGTTTGTGCTACTGCAGTAGACAGAAGACCTGTTTTTGGTGACTTGTTTTCATTAGAAATAGTTACCACATTTGAAGATAACCTTCAGTTTGAGAAGCTTGTGTGCATTAATATTTCAAAGTGTCCTTATTTTGAGGAGCAGCAGCATAGAGTATAATATGAGTAAAGAATGAGGGATTATGGAGCTGCCAGTGGTTATGGAAGACTTCACTGACATCTGAGTTACCGTGAAAGTCAGCAAGTGGGCTTTGTCAGCTGATGTAGCTTCCTTTTTTGTTATTTCTCAGTGCTGGCTTTTGTGTTGTCTCTTTCTTCAGAGTCACATTTTTATCACTTCGGCTTATTATGATGCTTACTTTTGGAAAGTCTGGCGTGGTGACATGTGCTTGCAGTCCTAGCAGTGAAGGCTAAGGCAGTGTGATCTGAGTTCAAGACTATCCTGGGCTATCAGGATCCTGTCTCAAAGCACCAAAAAGGAAAAAAAAATTGCTGAAGTTACAGCTTCGTGGTAGATCAGTTGCCTGTTACACTCAAGACTCTAGGTTCAATCCTCAGCTGATTCCCCATCCCCAAATAAATCCAAACAAAAATATTAGAGAACATCCTTCCCCTTTTGACTGGCTTCACCCTCCCTGTAAGCCTATGATCGAACATTCAGGAAGGAGTCAGAGAGGCAAGAGGATAGACACAAGTTCCAGGCCAGCCAGCACTTTATAGTAGAACCCTTTAAACATGCCCCTCCTGCATTTTCTGAGTTGTGGGGACATTTACATCCTAATTCATGAAAAGTAGTATCTCTGTGGCCTGGGATCTGTTTTGTTCTTTCTTCACTCTCCTGTGGCTGGCTCTCCCGTCCACTTCCTGTTTCTTAACTGCCTGTCCCAAACCACACAAGTGTAGGCTAAAGAAAGCCAGGTATATTCTGTTGAAGAAGACAGGAAATGTGTAATTCAGAAATAGTTCTAGATAGTAAATGAGGATAAAAACCAAGGACCTCGTACTTAAAACTACCTGAAATCTTGATTTCTATTAGACCAGAGGTCTAAGTGGTTAAATATTGGTGTGCTTTTATTTTAATAACTTCTGTATGCTATCACTATTTTATTATTTTTCTTTTGAGGTGCAAGACACTGTTATCAAAGCATTGCATTTTTTATGTTTCTAGAAAAACTTTAAAATACTAAGGCTCTTTTTCCAGGCAGTTGTACTCTTTTTGACAGGATGCTGTGAATGATAAATTTTTTTTTTTCTTGAGACAGGGTTTCTCTGTAGCTTTGGAGCTTCTCCTGGGACTAGCTTTTGTAGACCAGGCTGACCTTGAACTCACAAAGATTGGCCTGCCTCTGCCTTGCCTCCCGAGTGCTGAGATTAAAGGCATGTGCTACCACCGCCTGGCTCTGAATGATAATTGATGATGTTATGACATGCACAGTGATATTGTGTGTAACTCCTTTGACAGAATAAAAAAAAAGTCAAGTATGAAAGAACAAGGTGACCCCAAGGTTCCTACGAGGACTGGGGATATATAGCTCACTGGTAGAATGCTTAAGAAGGTTAAAATGAGGAGGCCCTGAGACTTGTTGAGAAGTGTGCTGCCAGGAATGCTGAACCTGTTTGCATCTATAGCAGAAGCCTGTGTGACTGAATGGTGATGAGAGCGAAGGTTATGGCTCCAGCTATTCCATGTGTTAAGCAAATCATCACTGAGAGTCTTAACACTAATAAGACACACTGGTTAATTTTTCATGGGTCTTAACATTTTTGGCACGAGAGGGAGAAAGGCCATCAACAGTGTGAAAGCAGGTTGGTGATTAAGGACTGCCTGCCTGAATATGTAGTAATAAGGGGAGCGGGCCCTGCTTTTCGTCCAGCCCAGCTCCCACACGGCTAGCTTAT
>LOEQ01005019.1:37811-72577 GCA_001685075.1 Bramus lutescens | reverse complement strand
CACCTAAGGGCTGGCCTATCAAAAGGGGCCAAGGCAGTTTCTTTATTAACCAATAAAAGTAACGCAGACAGATGACCCTCCTACATCACATCTTTATATCGAGATTCCTTCCAAAGTATATCTGACTTTTTTCACAAGTATGGGTACTGTTGACTCAGAGATAGTGCCCAAGATTTAGGGTTTAGGGAGCTTGACTGAGGTAAACATAGTGTCTATGGGAGTCAGGACTGACCTGGCCCTAAGATCAGAGAAGTCACTTTGGCTGTTGTAAAGCTCAGGTCACATCATTCATGAGAGTGGGGTTTATGGTCTAAAAGCAATGCTCAGGATTTAGGGGAAAATGGTCCTAGATAAGTAAGAGCATAAATTCTGGGAGATATGGCAGAGCCTGTCTTGTCAAACAGCAAAGAATCACCAGGTTGTAAAACTACATCATTCCTAGTGTTCGAGGAAGAACAGCTATGTACATCATTCCATTGAAGAGGTAAGCTGTGTGTTTAACTTTCCTGACTTCTCCACGTCCTTTCTGTGTGCACAAGGCTTTTTTTTGCCCTCTACAGGCAACCCATAGGAATCAATTCTCCCTCTGTTCACCTTGAGATTCCTTGTGGCTTTCACTGAATTCAGGTCATCAGGCTTGGTGACAAGTGCACTTACCTCCTGAGCTATCTTGCTGATCCCTCAACATTTTATATTTATTTTATGTGGATGTGGATAGGTATTTTGACTGCATGTATGTATATGTACCATGTAGCTCAAGTGAAATGCTTGTCTTTGTAAGCACAAGGACCTTCGTTTGGTTCCCTGAACTCTGTAAGTCAGGTGTGGTGGTATCTGCTCACACTCCGAGCACCAATGTGAGTGGAACAGGTGGGTGGGTTCCTGGGACTTACTGTTTGTTACATTCCAGGCCAGAGCACCCTGTGGGGGAAGGCTTGGAGAACACACACAGAATTGTGCATAGGCACCTACACGTGCACACAAAATCTCTGCATTGGGAGCTGGAAGTAGGACCTAAGCGGCTTGAGATCTTATCTCCTGCAAGAAAGGAAGGAAGAAGGAAAGGGAAAGAAAGATGGAGGGAAGTAACAAGGGAGGGAGAGAGAAAGAAAGGAGAGAGAAGAGAGAAAAGCGGAAGTAGGGGAAGGAAGGCTGGAGGGAGGGGTGCTAAGAAGTATACAAGAATGCCAGAAGGGGGCGTTGGGTTCCCTGGAATTGGAGTTAATTGTAAGCTGCTATATGGGTGCTCTTAACCACTCTCCAGACCACTGAATATTTTAAATTCATTTAGGAATCACTGAGTAATGATTTGCTTGAAGATTTTAAGTACTAAAATGGGAGACATTTTATGAAATAATAGGAAAATGATTCTTGTAGTTTCTTAGGCAATTTCCCCTGAAAACATTACCATCTCAGGCATGCTTTTGTTTTTCTCTTTTAGTAAATTTACAAGTGGATTTTCTCCCTTCCTCTTATGTTTTTGAGGGACTTTGGGCTTCCCTATATGTAATTCAGGTATTCTGTGATTATATGTCCATTTCGATAAGGATTTTATCAAAGAACAGAGTATGCATAATATTATAGACTAGTGAATGTAGCCCCGCCTCCTGCACCTCCCTCCCTTCTATCCTCCCTCCCTCTCTCCCTCCCTCCCTCCTTCCTTCCCCAGCCCCATCACTGAACTTTTGGGGGGAAGAAATTAATTGGTAATTCAGTGTGGTAAACTTGGTTAACATATCATGGTGAATGTTTGTGTTTCTTCAGGATATAGTCTCTTTGGTCCCACGTCTGCGCCATATCATTACTGTTGATGGGAAGCCTCCGATCTGGTCTGAGTTCCCCAAGGGTGTCATTGTACACACCATGACTGCAGTGCAGGCTCTTGGAGTGAAGGCCTACATGGGTATGTTGTGTGGTCACCATTACATATGTGCACTCTGCTCACTGTGTTCTCTAGAACTTACCAGAGGTGTGATCCTGGAGTTAGATCACAAGACACAAGAGTTTTCTAGACTCTCAAATGTGGAAATGGGGTTTTCTAGAAATGCCTTTTCTTAGCCTTTAAAGAAAGACTTAAGGAAAATGCCAGCATTTATTATTATTCTTTAAGTATGGACTGGGAATGTAACTCAATTGGCAGAATGTTTGCCTAGCTTGCTCTAAGTCCTGGATTTGATCCCCAGCATTGCATAACTCTAGTCATGAGGGCACATGCCTGTCATCTTGGCACCTGGGAGGTGGAGGAAAAAGGATCAAAAATTGAAGATCATCATTGACTGTGTAGCTTGTACAAGGCCAAACTGAGGCTAAATGAGACCCTATCTTAAAAACAGCATTGATAACAATAACCAAAATATAGTAGTGTTTGCTTTAAATTTAAAATACTTCTACATCATTCAATTTTCTGTTAGTTTTGAAGTGGATTTTTAAAGTAACACCTTTAAGATTACCCATTAGAATTAGTGTGTCTACAGCTAGAGCCGCTAAGCCTGAGCCCCTCCTTTTTGCTTCTTTCTCAGACTTTTACTTACCTTTGCAGAGTTTTTATCTTTGAACTCACACAAGGCATAGAAACTGCAGAATTCATAACTGTCAGAGAAACGAGCTTCAGAAAGTGTAGACTGTTACTGTAGAACGCTGGGCTGCTGCCCACTGTTTCCTCAGTAGTAGGAAATTTGGTGATGCTGCTCAGGGACAGGATCATGCTGACATTCTTGGTATAACAGGGATGACAGTATTTGAGCATGTTGAATTTTAGGTGTTGGTGGATATTCAGAGACAACTGTTGGCCAGTGATGTCTAGTTAGAGAAAAAAAGAAATATGTGGTGTGTGGTTATTGTTAAGAAATTGTCTGGACAGGTTGGAGGGAAGGGAAATAAACTTGAACGTTTTCCTTAGAAGTCCACATGTGTATTAGTTTTGGGATGAGTTAGGCAGGTGGATGGTGCTGATGTCTTTCATCTGTGTCCTGTGCCTTTTCTGTAGCGTGTTGGCTGCTGTCCTTAGGCTTATAGTCTTGTGACCACAGACAGGCAACATTAAGGTGCTGAGAGTAACCAACAAAGTCATCTCATGAAGCAGAGAACATTTTCCTAAGTTTGTAGGTGTGTTAGCTCAAGCCCCTTTTATCTCTTAAGTTACTAGAGTAGGTTTTGGATTCTCAGTTCTTTTATTTCATTTTTGCCACAGATGATGGCCTGCTGCTGTTGAAAATTTCCTTTCTTTTGATCCCAGAGTGACTAAGTGCAGTTCTCAGTGTGCCCTCCGAGGCTGTGGTCCTGCTTGCTGCTCCATTGTTACTTACGGTTTACTCCAGTCTACCATGTCCCTCGCCTTAGAGATGCCAAGCACATTCCTACTTTAAGGCTTTTTTGTACTGTGTTATTTACTACTGTGGCTAACTACCATTATTACCACTGCTACTCTAGCTACCATTACTACTACTGCTGCTAACTACTGTTGCTGCTACTACCATTACTATTGCTAACTACTGTTACTATCACTACTACTCTAACTATCATTGCTGCTGCTAACTACCATTACCACTACTATTCTAGCTACCATTACTACTACTACTTGTGCTACTTTATTTTATTTTATTTTATTTTATGTTTTTTGAAATAGAACAGGGTGTTTCTAAAATGGTTTAGAGCTTACCTTGTGGCCTAGACTCGCTTTGACCTCAAGATCTCATTTTAGTGTCTTGAGTGCTGGAATTGCAGACATCCGCTACCATGCCCACTGTTTGTTTTTACTTCTTGAAGTACTGGCTTCCCAGTCCCAGGACTTTTGTGGCTACTTTGCTCACTCTGATCAGGTTTTTACTAAAATTACTCTTTAGAGATACTTTACCAGAATGCTGTATCTAAGCAGCATCTTTTATTATCTCACCTTGTCATTATTTTTCTTTGTAACTCTTATCATATTATGGACATATCCGGTTTGTCCCTGTATTGTTTATGACTCCTTATGTGTTGACTGTTGTTTGAGTATTTTGGTTGAATTTTATAAATGAATGAGAAGTTGGTGATATAGCCGAGTTCCTCAGAGGTGTGTGTTTTCTTTTCTTCAATATAGAAAACAAAGCTCACAGTGAGCCGTTGCCCTCAGACATTGCAGTAATCATGTATACAAGTGGGTCCACAGGAATTCCAAAGGGAGTCATGATCTCCCACAGCAACATCATTGCTTCTATAACTGGGATGGCGAGAAGGATTCCAAGTCTGGGGTATGTCATGGTAAAATGCAAAGTAACTTTGTATTTGTACTTGTTAGAGTGCAAGCATTTGGGCCTTTTTTGTAGATGGCTAAGTTATTCCCAAGTGTCTATGAAAGTATACACATGTGTATGTGTCTCCTTATCCCTGCTCATGAATGGAGCTGCAGAGGCTAGAGTATCAGATACCCTGGAGCTGGAGCTGTGAGTGCCCAGCATAGGTGTTGATAACCAGACTGAGATAACATGAGTTGTTAACTGCTGAGCCGTCTCTCCTGTCTCTAAAATAGTTACCTTCATGTGATTTGAAAATAGTGCAGTGGCTTAGTATTTTAAAGATGCAGGGTTCAGCTGACTTTGTGGTTGTAAATACCTTAAGTTTAAATTATTTCAGTCAGTTGGCCTTGCTTCCATGTGTACATAGTCATTTCTTTATGCTACGTGCAGTCTTGGTGGGCAGAGAGGTAGTCATACTCAACTGATGGATTTTGAGGTGCTCTTGGGGCATCAGGGGAGAGTGTAGTGGAGTAGACAAAACATGGCAGAAGACACCATATGGGGTGAGAGGAGTTAAGATGATACCTCAGAGATGAAATCATTCTTATGATGACAGAGCTGGGACAGTGCCATTTTTGTTGCCTTTATGCACAGACCCACATGTATTGAGACACATGCAGTTAGCTGTGGACAGGATGTGGGAACAGAGCTGGGAAACCTGAACAACGCTTTCCCTTGGACTTCCTTAGTTGTTCTTCATGTTTGTAGATGCAGGGCCATTTCTTGAAAAAATACATGAATACACATATTTTCTTGCATATTAAGTTTTATTTTACAATTTATTTCTGGATCCAACTTCTAGAACAGGCATCCACTCTAAGAGAGTCACAGTAGATACCCACTAACTCTAAAGGTCATCTGTTACACAGTGGCTTCCTGTTGTTTAAAAGACCCCCCAAACCCCAGCCTTCTGCAACAGACCACATCTCTTTGTTTTTGGATTGAACTGTAGTTTGGATTGAAATGGAATTTTTTTTTCTTTCTGTCTGTCTTATCTTTGCCCCATCAACAGGGAGCTTCAGTGGGTGCATAGCTATTCCACCATGTGTCTAGAAGCCTGCTGTAGTCACTTTGGCAGAGAGCTCCCATGACCCTTGCTTTTATCTGTCATTTCTTTTAGAGAGGAAGATGTATACATTGGCTATTTGCCCCTGGCCCATGTTCTAGAATTGAGTGCTGAGCTTGTATGTCTTTCTCATGGATGTCGAATTGGCTACTCTTCACCACAGACTTTAGCAGATCAGGTAAATTAAGTATCTGTGACTTGATATACTAAAAAGTATTTTTAACATTTCTTTCCCTATCAGTTTCAAGTTAAATCAGTTAAATTATTGCTATTTTCCCCCCAAGACAGGGGTTTCTTTGTAGCTTTGGAGCCTGCCCTAGAACTAACTCTTGTAGACCAGGCTGGCCTCAAACTCAAAGAGATTCTCTTGCCTGTGCCTCCCAAGTGTTGGGATTAAAGTCATTAAAGGCGTGTGCCACCACTGTCCAGCCATATTGCTAATTATTTTTAAGTAGACATTTTAGAATATAAATACATTGAAAGGGGTAAGTTTATCATATGCTGTCGAGCTAAGAATGCCATTAAGTTTTTAAGTTAAAGTTTTTTTTTTTTTCCAAGACAGGATTTCTCTGGGTAGCCTTGGTTGTCCTGGAGCTTTGTAGATCAGCCTGGCCTTGAACTCACAGAGATCCGCCTGCCTCTTCCGCTTCAGTGCTGGGATTAAATGTGTGCACCAGCACCATCTATCTGTCTTAAGTTCAAGATCTTTATATATATAGGTTATTTTTTGTGTTTTGTAGTCTTCAAAAATAAAAAAAGGAAGCAAAGGAGACACATCCATGTTGAAGCCAACCCTGATGGCAGCTGTTCCGGTAAGAACTGCCCGTTCTTTCATATCAAGCACTCAGGATGTGCTGTCAGCCGCAGGTGATGGGGTGATAAAACTAATTGTGATTCTTCTCATATTTTTTAGTCCTGATAGAATTTATCTTTAAAATGACTTAGTGTCTTGATGGTAAGGTAGCTGAGTGGGGTGGGTCAAGTGCTTGTTACACAGTCTGAGGACCTGAGTTCAATTCCTAGGTTCCAGATGATGGCAGAAGGAGAGACTCAGCTGCATATGCACCATGGCACATGCACCCAAAAACTACCCTACATAATATACATGATAATTAGGAATATTGATGATATGGATATGACATAAATATGAAGATTACTCATAATTAATGAACTTATTTATATGTCTAGGAAATCATGGATCGGATCTACAAAAATGTCATGAATAAAGTAAATGAAATGAGTAGTTTCCAACGAAATTTGTTTATTTTGGCCTATAATTATAAGATGGAGCAGATTGCTAAAGGGTGCAGTACACCACTGTGTGACCGGTGAGTAAAGCCAGTTCTTCATGTTAATGCCAGTTCCCATCAGCAGGCCAAGGAATTGAGGCCTACATACCATGGTTGCAGTGGCTCAGGCCTGAAATCCCTGTGGCTGGGGCCTGCCGAGGTGATTCAGAAAGGGTGGGTGGTGGGAGCATGCAAGAGCTGGACACCAGCGCTGCCTTCTGGCCTCTTAAAAAAGTCCAAGGCCAGCCTGTGCTTCATAGCAAGTTCTAGGCCATTTTGAGCTGTGTACTAAGAAATTCATTTGAAAAGTCAAAGGGACTGTAACAATTCTTCCTGCATAAGAAATGAAAAATTTTTAGTTATCATTTTGCTGTGTTTAATATAGTACTTAGATTTTTAACGATGTAAGTTTCAAAACACTATTTTAAAATTTCTTTGGGCATGCATATTGGTGAAAATTATCAAATTTTATTTTTAAAGCTTTAAAAGATTGTCCCCCATCCTTCATCTGTTTTTGTACTGTTAATAAAGAGTACCAAATAGTTTGAAAATTATAAAGTGAAAATAGGATTTTTTTTTCTTTTGAGTGTTTCACTGGAACTTGCATTGTAGACTAGACTGGCCTTGAACTCAAAGAGATTTGCCTGCCGCTGCCTCCCAAGTTCTGGGATTAAAAGTATGCACCACCACTGTTCAACTATATGTTTTATTTTTTTATATGAGAATATAAGCATAGTTTTCAGATGCTTTACATTATTTTTTTTAGACTTTTTATCTATTTTAGGAAGATGTAGTAGAGCCTAATAAATTTTTTTCTTTTTTATGATAAGGTCTCCTTTCTGAGGGCTAAGGTTAAGAGACTGGATAGCTCAGTTTTAGAGCATAAGACTTAAGGTGTATGCCACCACATCCAGCCTTAATACAACTAATAAAATGGTTGCCATGTAGTCTTCATCCTTTTCAAAATGCTTAACAAACTTCAGTTTCCATAGCTTTGGAGCTATGGGTGTGCGTCTCGGTAAGCAAGCAGCACCACTAAGCCATTCCCAGCCTCGCTCCTCGCTTTTTACTTGAGTTATAAGCAGTCTTTTTGCTGGTGTTTTCCAGAGGCATATCAAATAGGTATTTGAAATACTTTCTTTTTAAAATTGCTTCCAGATAATTTGCATATTTTTAAAGCTATAATATAAACACCTCAAAGTTTGTATTAGATAGATTTTTTTAGACAGATTTTAAAAAGAGCTTTCTGTACATAAAACTTGCATTAATTTCTAATGAATAGATACAAGCAGAAAATTAATTTGCTTTTAATAAATTATTTGAAGATGTGGCATATAATATGCATTTATGATAGCAAATTCTGTGTTCATTAAAAAGGAAATCTATTACTATAAACAATTAAATATACCAATTTTATATTTGTCTATTACATGAAAATAACTGAGGAAATGACATTTTCTTTGCTGATTGTACCTCTGATATTTAAGACAGAGTGGCTCAGGCTAATCTCCTGAACTGGTTGTATCACTTCGATTACGTTACTTAATCTCAAAAGCCCCATTTAACAGAGAGGTTAGAGATTTGGAAAACTACATTCTGCTGGCTTAGTTACTTTTCTATTGATGCAAAGAATCACCGTGACTAAGGCAGTTTATAGAAGAAAGCATTTAATTGGGGTCTTGCTTACAGTTTTAGAGGGTTTACTCCATTCCCTATCATTACAGGGAGCATGGCGGCAGGCAGGCAGGCAGGCAGNCCACTGGTTCAGTAACTGAGAGCTTGCACCCTAAGCCAAAGGCAGCAGGTAGAGGAGCCAACTAGGAATGGTGCTGGTTTTTAAAACCTTAAAGCCTACTCACTGTGTCACCCCTTCTCCAAAAGATGCACACCTACTATTCCTTCCTAATTTGAAACAATTGGAAATCAAACACTCAAGTATATGAGCCTGTGTTGCCCATTTTTATTCAAACTACCACTCTGCTTTAAAAGTCTTGGAATTTTCTCTCGGTACTTTTAGCTTTGTTTTCCGGAATGTTCGAAAGCTACTGGGTGGAAATATTCGCCTTTTGTTATGTGGTGGTGCTCCACTTTCTGCAACGACACAACGATTCATGAATATCTGTTTCTGCTGTCCTGTTGGTCAGGGGTATGGACTCACGGAATCAACAGGGGCTGGAACGATTACAGAAGGTAGGTGCTGTCATCTGAGATGTCCCCTGTGTGCCTATCAGAGGCTGGGGTATAGTGTAGCCCCCCCCCAATTTGTTATGAATTATTTTAAAAAATATATGAGTAATCAAGGTTTTGAATAATAGAATTGTGATTAACTCAGGTACTGTAATTGTTGATAGATATTTTTAGGCTGTATTAGATGAAGTGGTAGTTAATTCATCTACAAGAGCTTTTTGTATTATATATTGTCATGTGATATTAAAAACTGAATATTCTGGGAAAGACGTTTTGCAAGAAACATTGTTTTGTACTTTTATTTTATCCCAGCAATTATAGACTAGTGTTTTTTTTTTTTTTTAAACTAGTCATTTAGGTAACAAAGCTCAGATTTATTTCTGGCATTTGAATGATCCTTGATGAAGAATCACAGTGTACTAATAATTCATCATTCTGGGGTTGTGCTACAAGATCTTGGGAGTTTTCTTCTGGCTTTCAGCTGTAACTGTAGAATCTTAAGTATGGTATGATTGTTGAAGATGATGTGAGAGATGCCACAGCCTTGAAATAGTGATCCGGGGAAAGATGGGAGAGATGGTCAGCATTGCAATGCTGTAAGACCTAGCAAGGAAGTAGACTAGGTGTATGCTGCTGTGCTTCTCTGTCCTGTAAGATAGGACTCCCAGCTTAGGAACTGGGCAGCCGCTTAACATGTGTGAGCTGGACGTGTGATAGGTAGAGATTCCAGGGATGTAGAGCAGGTGTGCCTGATTTCATAGGACTCTCAGTTGCTAATGTAGAATCCAAACCATTTGAAACTTCTTTTTCCAATGTCTGTAACAGTTGACCTTCTAAGAGAAGGCTATGTCCATGTACCTGGGTGTGTTTTACTTCCTGAAGGCCTCTCTTTCTGTAACTTTTTTGCTTAAAATCTGTTTGAAATGTCTTAATAAGCCCCAAACTCTGCATAACAAGTAAAATCAGTTTCAGTAATAATTCAGGTCTTTAAAACGTGTACCTGTGCTGAGCAGAGCATGCATCCTGTGGCTCACTTCTGTTTGTAAGGATTCTCTTGGGGATGAGGCTGGCTATCCAAGGCTTAGGATAAATCATCATTTTAAATCACTTAGGAAAAGGAAGCAATTGGTTAACCACAGTTCTCAAATACTTTTTCTCCCTTTGCCTCTTAGTGTGGGACTACAATACCGGCAGAGTGGGAGCACCATTAGTTTGCTGTGAAATCAAATTAAAGAACTGGGAGGAAGGTAAAACTTATTTTAGTCACAGAACATTAACTTTTATAAGGTTGAAATAGAAATGTACTCTAGTTCCTTTTGGTGCATATTTTAGAATGTAAAATTTTAAGTGTTCATTTTGTTGATTATATTACCTGTATTTATATAGAACTGAGCAGATAGATGTACTTAATTTGCATGCTTCAGAATTGATTCTGAAGAATAGAATTTTTTTTAAACTTACTGTATATGTGTGTGTGTTCATATGTGTGGAGGCTAGATGTCAGTTTTGGATGTCATTCCTCAGAGGCCATGTCTACCTTGTTTTCTGAAACTGAGACTGTGGGTTAGGCTAGGCTGGCTGGCTAGTGAGCCCTAGGAATCTGTCTCTGCTTCCTGAGTGCTGAGATGACAATCCTGTGCACCATGCATGGCTTTTTAATATGATTTTTGGCAGATGACCTATGTCTTCTTACACAGCAAACTCTTTACTGATTGAGTGGTCTCCCCTAGTCTCTTGGTTATCATTTTATTACATAAGTTACCTAAAGTAAAAATGATAGCAGAAATTTGAGAAATGTGCTAAGTAAATAGTGTTATAAGTTAGGAGGGCTAAAAAGATGGTTCATCAGGTAAAGGCACTTGTCTCTGATCCTCAGAACCCGAGGTCAATCCCTAGAACCCACATGGTTGTAAAACAGAATTAACTGACATTTATATATATGCTGTAGTTTATGTGTACATGCATATGCATACTTGCATGCACACACACACACATACACATACAACACATACACGAGGGGTGAGATGGGAAGGGAGAAGAATAAATGTAATAAAAAAGTAGTCATAATTTCACTTAGTAGAAGAAAAAAATCACATTTATTCCATATGGATTATCATAATTTTCCTTTTCCCCGAGGGCTTCAAGCAAAGTTTTTTTTTTTTTTAAGGAAAAAATTGCACTTTAATTCTATAAAAATTTGTTGTTTATTCCATTTAAAATAAAATCCACTGTAGAGATATTTGTGTCATATCAAAGCATATGGATTATCTGTGATCTATTGGGACATACCTCTCCTTTCTAAAGATTCTAAGACTGATAACATTTGTCATCTGTTTTTTGCATACGTTAGAAATAATAGTCAATAAAATTTGAACTCAGTCAATCTAAAATTATCTGAAAGAACAAGCTTCTAAGTATATATTAGTGTGATTTTATGAAGGGAGTTGTTCTATTATTTAATATTTGACAGTTCTTTTATAATTTTTCTAGCATGATATATGGACCAAGTAGAAACTTTGTAATTATTTTATATAATAGGTGAAGGATGCTGGAATTTAGAATATTCATTTTTTTGAAATAGTAGCTTAAAAAGTGTGGATGCTCATTATTGAATGATTGAAAGTTTGGTGCTAGCTTATTGATAATGTTTAGCCACAGTATCTGCTTTATTTATCCTGGGACTCTGGTTAAAATAAGATCTATACTTAGAAACTAATAGTTTTGAATTTTTTATGTAATACCTATATGGTTTATTTGTGCTTTTCAGGTGGCTATTTTAATACTGATAAACCACATCCCAGAGGTGAAATTCTTATTGGTGGCCAAAATGTGACAATGGGGTACTACAAAAATGAAGCGAAAACACAGACTGATTTCTTTGAAGATGAAAATGGGCAGCGGTGGCTCTGCACTGGAGATATTGGAGAGTTTGACCCTGATGGTTGTCTGAAGATTATTGGTGAGCCATTGAGTTCTTTGTTTCTTTGTCTTCCTGACTTCCTTCCTTCCTTCCTTCCTTCCTTCCTTCCTTCCTTCCTTCCTTCCTTCCTTCCNTCCCTCCCTTCCTCCCTCCCTTGCTTTCTCTCCTTCTCTTTCTCTCTCATTATCTTTTATTATATGTTTGACTGATTTGTCTACATGTGCATTACAAGTGTGCATGGTGTCCATTGATATTAGAAGAAGGTATTAAATCCTCTGGAACTGAAGTTACAGATGGTTGTAAGTCACCATGTGGGCACTGGGAAATTGAACCCATGTCCTCTAAGTACATGATGTTAAAAGCTGAGCCATCTCATCAGCCCCTGAATCCTTTCTTGAAAGTAAGTGCTTCTGAAATGCCTTTTACGGAGAGGTGCCTGTGTTTAGAGAGACTGTTTAACAGTGAAAAAGCGTATCTCTGTAATAATGAGAAGGGCTCTTATCCCCAAAATACAACATATTAAAGAGGGACCAAGTGTTCTTAAAGCTTGACACATTATGGATAAGGCTGTAAAAGCTGTTTGACCACAGATTTCATTGTTAGTTAACCCTAGTCATCCTCCATGGTTTGTGTCGATGCTGATAGCACCAAAGTCCAACTTAGTGCACTAAGGTGTCTTATTGGACTTACAGGAAGTTGTGACTAAGGAGTGGGTGAATGGGCGAAAGATTGCTCATCGAAGCAGGAATGACTCGAAGTCAAGTGACATCAACAAAAGTCCACCCCAGCATGAGTGAAGTGGGAACTCATGAGTTTCCTGCATGACTTTGCTGGCAGACTGATAAGTTGAAGAGGTCTCTTCTTGGCAGCTCAGTTCGTCTGAGACTCTCTGGCAGCTTGGATTATCTGAGAGTATCTCTTAGTAGCCTTTACTAACATAAGCCTGAGAAGGGAGGGGTCTAGTGCATCAGGAACTTCCTAGACCACTGGTTCTCAACCTTCCTAATGCTGCGACCCTTTCATATAGTTCCTCATGTTGTGATGACCCCCACCATAAAATTATTTCATTGCTACTTCATAATTATAATTTTGCTACTTTTATAAATCACAGTGTAAATATCTCTATTTTCTGAAGGTCCTAGGCAACCTCTTTGAAAGGGTCGTCTGACTCCCAGCATGAGTCGCGACCCACAAGTTGAGAATTGCAGTCCTAGAGCCTTTGCCTAGGCTTATGCAAAGGTAAGATAGGTATACTTTCCTAAGTAAGCCTATCTTTATAACGGCTGAGTGTTGAGGCTCTTCCCTGCAGATGGAAAGTCATTGTTTCTTGTGGGAAATTGCTACACAACACCTCGCCATAACTTGAAGGCTTCCTTTCCACCAGCTCTGCATCCCTGTTTCATGTACCAATAAGAGACATGTGCCTCAACATCTTTTTCTCTCTACATTTGCATGCCAGGCCTGTGCCTTCTGCCACCCTCATGAGGATTCTCTTTCTGCCTCTCTGTATCCCCCAAATCCTTTTACTTCCATCATACAATGGAGAAACCTCATTATTCTAAAAAGCCTTGAATGGTTGCTGGAAGTTCAGTTCAGGGTGTTTCTTTACACAGCCATCATGCACCTCCCTGCCTCTTTGGGATTGTTTCCCCTCATTTATGCTCCAGTGACTTCATGGAATGGCCCTTGCCAGTGCTGTTCCACCAGGATACTTTAAACTCTTGTCAACAAAACTCATCTCAGGCCCCATTGGCAAGAGCCCCTTCCAAATCCACAGATGGTGTGCTGTGTGGATGCTGTTTTGTGTCACTCTTCCCCTGGGTAGTATGCTTTTGCCCATTGTCTTGCACAGCTGCCTTACCTGCTGGGTTCTAGTGAGTGCTCAGTAGAGTATATTGAAGCTGTGGGGATGATGTCCTGTAAGTAAAACTTTCCACTAAAGGATTTATTTAGTTATAGAAAATTAGGGTCTGATTTTATTATATAATCTCAACTTTAGGGCATCCACCAATGCTTACTTGAGAAAAGTTTTAAATAACTTGGTGGCAGTATCTATATGTGCTTAAGATGTTAACTGTTGTTCTCATTGTTTCTGCCTTTGTTCTGTGCAGATCGTAAAAAGGACCTGGTGAAACTACAGGCAGGAGAGTATGTTTCTCTTGGGAAAGTAGAGGCGGCTTTGAAGAACCTCCCACTGATAGATAACATTTGTGCGTATGCAAACAGGTAAGCCGTGAGGTCTGCACAGAGTGTATAGAGTTGGTGGGCATACAGTGAGCAGTCACAACCCATATGGACCGTTGAGAGATCACTCGAACCGTTCTGACTTAGTGGCCCACCACCACCTCTTTCCAGCTAGTGAACTAGTACTTCCCTGCGGTGTTCTCCTTCATCTTCCTCTTGTGTGCTGCTTTATGTCTCTCTGGAAATGTCCTGAATGTNCCCTCCCTCCCTCCCTCTCTTTCTTCTTTAGAAAGACAGGGTTTCTCTGTGTAGCCCTTGGTGTCCTGAACTCAATCTATAGACCTGGCTGGCCTCAAACTCAGAGAGATCTGCTTGCTTCTTCCTCCCGAGTGTTGGGATAAAGGCTTGTGCCACCACACCTAGCACATCACAAGATTTTGTCTTGCTGCTGCAGTTCTTCAGAAATATAATTTACCAGTTTTACTTTTCTTATCTCGTTTCTAAGAATTTACTGATCATTTCAAAGAATTGAGAAAAAATGTAAATTCCATTTAAAAATGTGTATATTACATTACCACTTCTAATTGTTAGGTACACAGAATTTATGAGGTTTGTTTGCAGTGAGCTCTGCCAGAGCTCTCAAGTGTGCTAAGTGGTGAGAGGCATAAGGTAGGTATGATGGTGACTTTTATGTATGTTCATAGTTTTTCTAATAGTGAAGAGTTGGCTATAAAATGCCATGGTAATTGATTTCATTGGTAAGCACAATGCATGCTATTTTGTTCCTTTCTAAGTTACCCTTTTTGTGTGTTTCAGTTACCACTCTTATGTAATCGGATTTGTTGTGCCAAATCAAAAGGAACTCACGGAGCTAGCTAGAACGAAAGGGTTTAAAGGGACTTGGGAAGAGCTGTGTAACAGCAGTGAAATGGAAAATGAAGTTCTTAAAGTGCTTTCTGAAGCTGCTACTTCAGGTGAGTGTTCTGGTAAACTGATTCTTAGAACTGAGATGTGAAAAAATACATGCATTTATTTAACCTGTACATTATCAGTGCAAGAATGCAACCTTTTTCTTCCTGGAAACCTTACACCATTATTCAGGCTGTTCTGCAGGACATTCAATTTTTTGTTCTACTAAACTGATTTTTTTTTTCTTTTTTGTTTTTTCAAGATGGGGTTTCTCTGTAGCCCTGGCTGTTACAGAACTCACTCTGTAGTTTAGGCTGGCTTTGAACTCACAGAGATCTGCCTACCTCTGCCTCCCGAGCTGGAATTAAAGGCATACACCATCACTGCCTGGCTCTAAACTGATTTTTTAAAAAATAGATTAAAAAATTTGTAATGTCTTGTAAAAATGTGTATTTGGCTATGTAGTATGAAATTTATTAGTATCTTACTTGCTTTTCCTGTTGCTATAATAAAATGTCCTGCTAAAAGCCGCTGAAGGGAAAGTCTAGTTTGGCTCCCAGTTGAGGGTACAGTCCACCGTGGTGGGGAGATTATGGTGGCAGAAAGCTCGAGGGAACTGGGCACATTGCATCAGAGTCAGGAAGCAGAGAGGTGAGTGCTGGTCTTCAACTAGCTTTCATCCTTTTTATGCTGCTTAGGGAATGGTACCTCTCACAGTGGGCAGATCTTCTCACTTGAGTTAACCTAATCATGATAATCTCGCATAGGCATTCTCCCATTTTCCAGGTGGCTCTAGGTCTTACTAAGTTGACAATATTAGCACTGCAGCCATGAAGTGCCAAACTGGGATTTACAGTCCCTTGGCTGTTCTCATCCTTTTAGCCTTTGTGTCCTGCCTTTGCCTTTTCTCTGCTCTTCTTCAGAGCACTGCTGTTTCCAGGGCGCAGTAGTCCTTGGTGAAAGGTCCCCAGTATGTTATACTGGGATGTCCTATAACCTCTTTTTGTATTTTAGAGATTTGACTACTTTATGTTAATGATATGTAATAACAGGTCTCATGACATTTTCATACCTGCATATGATGTATTTTGACTATCCTCTGTTATGCTGTCCTTCAGTTCCTTCCTCTTCCCAGCTAGTTCCACTTCTACTTTCTTTGCATTTGGGTGACTTACAGGAGCATGGACAAGGGGCTGTTGAAGGAGCAGGGGCATCACATTAGTGGCCACACCACTGGAGAGTAGTTCCTGCTCCTGGCAAGTGCTCACAGCTGCCTGGAGGCCTCTGCTTTTCTTTCTGTCAAAGACTTAATATTGCTTGTTCAATAATAAACATCTGTGTCTAAGCAAAAAACTAAATATAACATAAGCATTACATTTAACTTTTACCTGGATCTGTTCAATATGATTTTTTAAAAATTTAAATTTGCATTTTCCAAGTGAGGTAATATTTTGGTCCATTATTTTAGTTTGATTAGTTTTGGAATTTATGGGCTTGAAAATAGTTTGTAACATTTTTTATAGTAACTTAAAACTTTGGATTAATTCTAAGTTGATTTAGTATATATCCAATACTAATACTATCATTAATAGTCATTAAAACATATGCCATTATTAAGGTAGAATATGGAAACATTAGGGCTTGTACAGTGGTCTGGAGAGATGGTTCAGCAGTTGGTGCTTGCTGCTCTCTCTGGATGGTGGTCGGTTCACAGCTCTAGGGCACCTGACATGCTTTTCTGGTGTAGAGATTTGTAGTTACATGCATGCACACACAGATACACACCAATTAAAAAAAAAACAACAAAAACCCATGTGTCATTTTTACATGTAACAAGCTCACAGTGCAATGAACATACCATACAACTAGCACTTTTAGTATATATAATTGCATGGTTTTTATATTCAACAGCTTGCACAGCTGTTACCATAGTCAATTTACATCACCCACCTCTACCCCTAGGAAAAAATCCTTACCCATTAACAGCCACTGTCCCTTAACCTTGAGGTTTCCTGTCCTCAGAAACCACTAATAGCCATTTTTTCAGACTTGCCAGTTTGGGAATGTTTTCATAAGTGGACTCATAAATACTTGATTTGTAGATGATGTTTTAGCATGTTTTCAAAGTTCACCCATGTTGTAGCATGTGTCAGTCCTCAGTCTCTTTTACTGTCAAATAGTGTTTTATTGTATGGATGGATATATACCACATTTGAGTATTCGTCATGGACTTTTGCCTTCTCACTTTTGACAGTTGAAAGTGGGGTTGATGACCATTCATGCCAGTGAGTGAAAGTAATGGATTCTAGGTTAACTCTTCATAATTCTTTTTAAAGAGTAGCCAGACTTTTTTTTCTAAAACATTAATTCATCATTTTCTATATGGTTTGCCAAATTGGTACCTTTTAACCTCTGTTGTTTAAGAATACCAACTTCTCCATATTCCTGCCCTATTGATTGCTTTTTGATTCCAGACACCTTTTGTGTTAATCTTCTTATGGGCTAGATTGCCATTTTTTATGTTTATTGGTTATCTTTCAGACTTACTGGCCTATATGTCTTCTTTGGCAGATGTCTTTTCAGAGTCTTTGTTCTCTCTGATTTGCTTGTTCTTGAGATAGAGTGTAGCCCATGCTGATCTTGAACTCACTTTGTAAGCTGATCTGTTGATGGATATCTAGGCCAATTTCATATTTTTTTCTCTCTTTCTGGATTAGAGGTGCATAGCACTACACCTGCCAGGTTCCACGTCTTGACTTTTGTAATAGTGCAGCAGTAAACCTGGAGGTGTGTCTCTGTGGTGTGTTGAGTTATAATCATTTAGGTGTATTTTCCCAGGAGTTGTTTAGCCAGAAGAGGTTCTTTTATTACTACTTAGCATGCAGATTAACATTCCACTGTACATTGTTCCCCTCCCTTGTTCTTTTCTGATCCCAGTTCTTCCAAGTAATTTCCCCTCTGTTTTAATGTCATGCATATCCTGTACCTTTTTCTCTCTCAACTTTAGGCATTTTCTTTCCCCTTACAGACCTCTTCTCACTTGCTTGTTATACACACACACACACACACACACACACACAGAAATTTAAATTAGGTTATGTATGTGAAGGCAACATGTAATGCTTGCCTTTCTGAGTCTAGCATATTTTGTTTGACATAACAGTTTCTAGTTCTGTCCATTTTCCTGCAAATGTCATAATTTCATTCTCTTTGTAGTGAAATCCCCCATTTTCCTTCCTCCTTGGTCCCAGCCCTGAAGCTGCATGACCTAGTGTGATGGAGTCTATTTGGGCTCTTGTGTCTAGTTAATGCTCCACCCTGCACTTTTCCAGCCCAGTAATGGGTATATACCCACATAGAGGCAACTGTTTTATTGACAGAACTGCCTTCCATTTTATACCTATATCATTTATTTAATTTATTCTCCTATAGATAAGTTAATTTGTTAAATGGTTTTTGCTGTTATAGTTCTCATGTCTCAGAAACTTGTATGTTTGAGGTTGAGAAGTGAGACTGCTGTGGATGGGTGGCTTGTTTGTTTGGGGTATTTGGTGGGTATGCCTTGAAGAACTGTACTTTTTGCTGAGAACTTTGACGGCGTTCTTAATGTGTGTGGGTTCTTATTGTTGTGTTTTCTTTTATTTTCATCATCTCAGCAAGTCTGGAAAAGTTTGAAATTCCAGTAAAAATTCGTTTGAGCCCTGACCCATGGACTCCTGAAACTGGTCTGGTGACGGATGCCTTCAAGTTGAAACGCAAAGAACTTAAGACACATTACCAGGCAGACATTGAGCGGATGTATGGGAGAAAATAATTAGTTTTGGCACCAGTTTGCTAAAGCGAGCTCAGATCAAATAGGAAAATACTTGAAATGTATGTCTCAGGCTGAGGCAAACTCCATTCCTCATATTAAACCCCAGCTGTTATTTCTCACCACATCACCATTTTTAACTGACAGGATTAGTAAACTATTAAGACAGCAAACTTGTATCTGTCTGTTTCTTCCCTCTCTTCCAGTTTGCTTTGGCATCTATGACTGTGTCAATAGGAGAATTTTTCTGAATCTTACTGGGGAAGCAGTGATTTTAAAACCTCAAGTTTTTAAACATGATTTATATGTTCTGTACAATTGTTCAGTTTGTAACTTTTTAAAGTTTGGATGTATAGAAGGATAAATAGGAAATATAAAAATTGGTTATTTGGGGGGCTTTTTTACTTATTGTATTTAAAAATAAAAGAGTATCAATGTGAAATTGTGTAAATTTTAAATGCTTATGAATCAAGTCACTGTTGAACAAAAGATTTGTTGCTGTGTAATTATTGTCTTGTATGCATTTGAGAGAAATAAATATACTCAGACTTACGTTTTAAGAAATTGAGACTTTGCGGATACACACCTGACACTGGTGGTTTTATACACTGATTTTTTTTTTCTACTGGGGAAACAGTAGGGTTTGCACTGTATGGAACGAAGAGGCAAGAGAGCGATGGAGCTCGGGGCAAAGCTGGCCCAGCACACTCAGCAGCTGCTGGTCCTCCAGTCGTTGCCATCCGCGTGTTCCAGGTCAGCCACACACAGTGAGAGAGCCTTTCTCACAGGGGAAGAAGAGACCAGAATAAAGGATAGAAACTTGGCTATTTATTTTGCTGTGTGTGCACTTCTTTGCCTCAGTCACAGAAAATCATTCTGTTCAAACTCGCCTACTTCTTACCATCATATAGTTCTCATTTTAAAAGTCAGAATTGTTTCAGTGCTAGTGTGCATGCTCCAGAGAGTGAGTGCAGGAGGTAAAGAGATAGGTAAATGGATATTTCAGTGGTGGGAGCGTGTTAGCATCTCATATTAGAGCACGACAGTTGTGTCTGTCCATGTGCACTGCTTGCCTGTGTCATTTCTAGTGGAGAGTCCCCACTGCATCAGTTAGGATATACTCAACCTAGGGCTGAAAGTCACGTGTGGCGGTGTACTCGTCAGACTGTCTTTCATGCCTTCTTTAAAGTCTCCCCTTCATCTCTCTCCTCCTCTCCCCACTTCTTGAGAGGGTCTTGCCATGTAGACCAGGATGGTTTGGCACTCAGGAATCCTCTTGCCTCTGCTTCTGAAGTGCTGGGGTTGAAGTAGTATACATCACCATACCCAGCCAGACATTTTTCTTGGTCTCAGTTACTTTAAGGCATCAAAAGTTTAAAAAAAAAGATATTGAGAACAAAAAGCACCAGAATGCAGATCTGTATAGGGGAGGTTTATGTGTGTGTCTGCAGTAGGGTAGGGTGCAGCGGTGAGAGGAGCCAGGGCCTATAGTTCCCTTCACGTCATAAACTGCTTATTTGGAGACAGCCCAGCCCAGGATTGAGTGTTTTTGCATATTGTGTTTTGGATGCTTTTTCTTTGTTGAAATTTAGGTTATGTTTGAGAAAACGATCCAACTTCCCAAAGAAGGCAAAACGTGGAAAGAAGTAAATGGAACTTCTCAATATTGTGTTGGGAGCTGATCATTATCCTGTGGTGGGTGGGGAGTGTTTGTGTCCGATGTGTGTGTGTGTGTGTGTGTGTGTGTGTGGAGGGGTATGTGCGTGAGTGCAGTCAACTGAAGAAGTCAGTAGGGGATGTACAGTCCTCTGAAGCTGCAGTTACAGGCCCTTGTGAGCTGCCTGATGTGGGTGATTGGAACCACTCTCCAGCCCTCTACTCTTAATGCTGAGCCATCTCTCCAACTCATGCTCAAAGGGTTTTTTTTTTAATATAGATATAATGTGAGCTTCAGTGCTTTTGGAAAGACACTAATAATTATGACTTGAAATGTCAGATTAAAAGGTATCTCTTCAGGTCAGAGTAATGGCTGATTTCTTTGGGCAGTGAATAAGATGGTCTAGTCGATCAATTCCATTCCCTTCCTTGCATGACTTAAGTTTAGGATTATGTTTAGTTCTAAGATACCAGAGGGCAAGACTCAAATGGCACAGTAGAACTAGCCAATCAAGGTGACCTGAAGAAAAAAATCCAATATTTTTTCATTTCAAGAAGAGAAATCTTTCATTTTTTAAAAAGAGATATGAGACCCTGTCCTTCAAACCCAAACTAACCAAATGAAACCCATGGGTTATTAATTATCATTTAGCTAGGACAAAAACTAAGGAATTTCAAAGAAAGCTCTGACTATATACATGTGTAAGCAGTGTGGTTCCTTGAGCCATTCTTCACTGTTTTATAGAAATAAGCTAAATGTGGAATAATTACATCAATAACTGTCTCTAGCACATGTCCTGAGCTTCATGCTCAGGAACTCAACCTGCCTGAGTGGTTTTGTTGTTTGTGTATGTGGTGGTGCAACCTCACTTAGCAGATTTTGCTGACTCTACAGCAGAACTGAAATTAGCACCTGATGCCTAAAACCGAGAGTTTGTGAGCTCTCATCCATGTCTGTGATGTTCCATAAAGTTTGTAATTTTTCACCATTGCTTAAAAATAGATGAATCCAGAATAGTAACTGCAGGTAAAATGTTAAGTGTTTTACAGCTTTAAAGCATATTTCATGGAATACAACTTTTTAAGACCTTTAGAAAAATATCTTATGTGTGAGTTCCCTTTGTAAGAAGAGTATGTCCATGTGCAATGCTCTAAAGAGGGGCCGCCGTTAAACACTGCATGCTGGACTGGGCTGAATGGCAGCGATGCGTCCTGCCTGGATCTGCTGCTTGTCTACTGTGAGTTGATTTCCAGTGTGTTCTTGGTTATTGCTGTTTTCTCAAGAAAGGATGCTTCCTAAACAGGTTCTCTGTGACGACATGAAGCTTGAAGAATAACAATATTGTAAGAGTTTCTGGTACACTATGATGTTTTGCCTAAAGAAGGAAAAACCTTATAAAAGTCTAACTTTGGCATTCCTAAAGTGTTGGTTGGAAACGGAGTTTGAAGAATTGCCCTCTGTGGCCTAGCAAAATTGTGTTCTTACTATGTCCTAGCATTCTTGTGCTCTTCTCCTTGGTCCGCCCTTAGTTCCTCCTTCACGCCTTCTGGTTTTGACTGCACAGCTAAAGTACTATAAGGACTGTAAATTTACCATTAAAATTTGTTGAGTAAAAAGAACGTCTATCTTTTTTCTCTCCAACTTTTAATCCCATGCTTAGCATAGAATGTATTAAGCCAAATATCTCAGGAGCTAACTCCACCTTGCAAGTCATGTTTGTTTCTGGTAAGACGGGGTAAATTTAACTTTAAAAAAAATTTTATGTGTGTAGGTGCTTTTGCTGCATGTATGTATGTGTACCATACGGTGAGTACGGTGCTCACTCACAGGTCATAGGGTGTTGGATATGCTGGAACTGGAGTTAGGAGATGATTGTGAGCCACTGTAAAGATGTTGAGAATTGAACCCAGGTCTTCTGGAAGAGCAGCCAGCTCTCTTAACAGTAGGGCCATCTCTCCAGCCCCAACTTTAAACTTCTTATAAAAGCATTTTTTGTTATCCTGTAGTAACCCAAGTAAAGTATTTTCATGTATGTGGAAGCTTCAGTATGTTTTACTTGTTACTTACATCAACAAAACACCAGTGTTTTATTTTCAATAGCTCTGCTTAGAATATTTAAAACATGATTGCTACCACATCAAAGTCATATATGATTTTAGCATAAGGTAGTATTGTCATACGATTCTTTAATATCTTTGCTCAGGAAATAGTCTATTTATTTTTTAAAAAGATTTATTTATTGTGTCTACAGTATTCTGCCTACATACATGCAGGCCAGAAGAGGGCACCAGATCTCATTACAGTTGTAAGCCACCATGTGGTTGCTGGGAATTGAACTCAGGACCTTTAGATGAGCAGGTGGTGCTCTTAACCACTGAGCCATCTCTCCAGCCCTCAAAAAAAATTTTAAAACACTATTGTTACCATGCCAAATTTGTATATGATTTTAGCATAGGTTAATATTGTACCAAGATTTTATGTTAGCTTTCCATGCCATTGCTCTGACAGAATACCTCCGAAAGTTAAGTTGAGGCAAAGTTTGATTTGGCTCATGGTTTCAGAAGTTCATAATCAGTTGGCTCTGTTGTGCCTGTGCTGTGGTGGGGCTACATGAAATTACCCTGTGGTGATCAGGAAGGGAACATGGAAAGGGTTTCCCACACCTTCAGGTAAATGCAGGTCTTGTATCCTCCCACTAAGCCCCAGGTCCTGAGGAGTTCTGCCACCTTCCTATAGTACCATCAACTGGAGTATGATCCTTCAAAACCTATGAGGGACATCTAAGACCCGAGCAGTGAAGGATGAAGACACACCATAGTAAATCTCTGTGTGTCTGTATCTTAGTTTTAGTGATGTTTTCATTCTGATATGTCACAAAACATCCTATTTCAGATTGCTTTCTAAAATATTTATAATTCTTTAGGGATTTCATACAATGGATTTTTATTACTCTCACCCTCTCCTCTTCTCCATCCTCCTAACACAGCCCCTCCTCACTATTTCCTTCCACACGTAAACCAAGGGCCCATCCATTCCGAATTACCTCAGTAAAACTGGTGCCTTAACGTGATGTGTGTCCTCCAGAGACGGTGTGTGGAGCTGGTGAGCAAGTTCATATATAGCACATATGTGTCTTCAGTGTTGTGTGAGCTTTTCAGCTGGCCTTTCCCCATCTAGTGTTCTTACCTAGTGACACCTTGGGACTCATACTGACTTTAGGACTCATTCAGAGGCAATAGCTCCCATTGGTGATTCCTTTTCCTATCAGTCTTCAGTTTCTCGTGAAGAAAGGGTTTTCCTCCCATGTGGGTTTTGTTATCAAATAAAAACAAGATCCCAGCTTGTAGACTTCCTCAAGGGCATCCTCTAATATGACTTCCTCTCTAGTGTGACTCTGGGTGTGCAAATGTGGAGGAACAGATTTTCTTTCTGGAGAGTTTCCTCAGCTGGAAGGGGACAACCCACAGCTACAGCTTTTTGCAGTACTTCACAGTTTCTTCTTCTGTGAATTCTTTTCTATTCAGTAAAGGGGAAGCTAAAGGGAAGATCTCCCCACACTGGCCATCTTCTCCAGTTCAGACTTGCCGTTCACTGACGATATGTTACAGGGCAAAGTTTTCTCTACCTTTTTCCCATGTTCAGGTTTTAGGGTTTTGTTGATTGTATTAATCCTTGCTGAGTAAGGGAGGGACAGTGGAAAGAAACAACACAATTATAGGAAGAAACATGGCAGCTTCAAAGGACTCTAGGCCCAGTTCGTTATGTTACATTCTTACATAAAACATTTTAAAAAGACGATCAATATGTCTACATACTAAGCTGAGTAAAATCTGAGCCATGTTAGCAGGAAGAGGAAGGAAACAGACATGAAAGAAACAGAGTTACCACAAGATATTCTCTAGTATTTGTGGCTATTATGAAGGGTGTAGCACAGGCACTGAGACAGACAATAAATGGAACCTCATGAATCTGAAACACTTCTGTAAGGCAAAGGACATTGTCAATAAGACAAAACAGCAGCCTATAGAATGGGAAAAGATCTTCACCAACCCTACATCTGACAGAGGCTGATCTCAAAAATATATAAAGAACTCAAGAAACCAGGTATCAAAAAACCAAACAAAAAATGGGGTACAGATTTAAACAGAATTCTCAACAGAAGAATCTCAAATGGCTGAGATACACTTAAAGAATTGTTCAACATCTTTAGCCATCAGGGAAATGCAAATTAAGATGACTCTGAGATTCCATCTTACACCTGTCAGAAATGGCTAAGATCAGAAACACTAATGACAGCTCTTGCTGGAGAGGATGTGGAGCAAACGGAACACTCCTCCACTGCTGGTGAGAGTGCAAACTTGTACAGCCTCTTTGGAAATCAATATGGTGTTTTCTCATAAAATTGAGAATCAATCTCAATGTACCTCAAGGCCAAGATGTAGTGGCATTTCAATTGTATTTTAATAAATAAAGGCTTCTTGAAGATCTGAGAGTAAAACAGCCCCACTGGTCAGTCTTACAGACCAGGTTGCAGTAACACACACCTTTAATCCCAGGAGCCACAATGACATGCACCTTTAATCCCAGTAGCCTCACTAGTTGCCATAGAAATTGGGTGGAGCATGCCTTTAATCCCTGCCCTAGAGAGTTATGTAAGATGGGGTGAGACAGCTCTCAGATACAGTCTCATTCTGAGATTCCGAGAGGTAGGATCACCATTTTGGTTTGAGGTCAAGGTAAGGCCAATGGCTGGCTGTTTTGCTTTTCAGATCTTCAGTTTGAACCCAAATTTCTGACCCTGAGTGTTTATTAATTGTGATTCACCCAGCTATACCAATCTTGGGCATATACCCGCAACATGGTCAGTCATACTACAATTACATCTTCTCAGCTATGTTCATAACAGCATTCTTCATAATAGCCAGAACCCAGAAACAACCTAGATGCCCCTCAACTGAAGAATGGATATAGTGGAGTAACTCAGCTGTTAAAAGCAATGACATCATGAAATTTGCAGGCAAATGGATGGAACTAGAAAAAGCATCCCGAGTGAGATAATGAAGACCCAGAAAGACAAACATGGTATGTACGTATTCATAAGTGAATATTAGCTGTAAAGTAAAGGATAACCATGCTACTATCCCAGAGAGACTAATTCCCTGGGAAGGGGAAGTAGATCTCATGGGTAGACTGGGGGTGGGAGGGGATAGCAACATGAGGGTTCCATTTGAGGAGCGAATGGAAGGAGAGAGTAATAAAAGAGATGTCCTGATGGGGGGTCATTTCAGGGTCAGGTCGAAACCTGATGCAAAGGAATCTCTCACGAATCTACAAGGATGACCCCAGCTAAGACTCCTAGCAGTAGTGGGTAGGTAGCCTGAACTGGCCATCTTCTGTGACCAAATTGGTAACCAGCCCAATTGTCATTGGAGAGCCTTTGTCCAGTGACTGATGGAAGCAGAATACACAGCTAAGCACTGAGCTAAACCTGTTGAGAGGGCGAAGGATTGTTTGAGTCAGCAGGGTCGGGGTCATCCATAAGGGAACCCACAGAAGCAACTGGTCTTCTCCTGGGAGCCCATAGACTATGAACCGATAGCTAGGGAGTCTGAAGGGACAGGCATAGGCCCTCTGCATGTGTGATGGTTGTGTGGCTTGGTCTACTTGTGAAACTATTGGCAGTGGGAGCAGGTTTTTTCCCTAATGTTTTGGCCAGCTTTTGGGTTCTGAGTCTCCTTGCTTTGCCTTAATACAAGGGGAGGCGCTTACTCCTACCTCAATTTGATAGGCTAAGAGTTGTTGGAACCCATGGGAGGTCAGCCCCTTTCTGAACAGAGCTGGAGGAAGGGTGGATTGGGAAAGTATGTCAGAGGGGAGGTGGAGGGAGGATACGTGAGGGGGGAGGGAAAGCTGTGGTTGGGATGTAAAATAAATGAAAAATTTTAATTAATAAATTTAAAAAAGGAAGATAACAGGCCTTGCCTTGAACCCCATTTCAGTCATCCATTAGATACTTGTTGGCTTTACAGAGGAACTCTTAGCAAAAGTGGCCTACAAGTTTCTGTCAGGTAACCTAGGCAACAGTTATCGTAACTCCCATCAAAAGTGTTACCTTCAGCAAGCTAGTGGGAGGCTGATCCCATCTTACTCAGCTAAGTGGCCCTCAGATTTATCTATTTTCAAGTCAACTAAGGAAATGTGGTTTTGCTTGCATGCACTGGCATCCAAGTTGATTCTAGGGCCTTTCATAGAATGAAGCATTTCCTTGGTAGTACTCCCCACTTACTTTGCTGGTCCAGTCTTGAGGATCCCAGATATAAGCATTCTGTGTGTGTGGAATCTGACTCAAAGGCCTCTACTCTGTTTCTTGACCTCATTCTTCATGACAGTCTGGGTGGCTTCTGGACCCATCACTCTAAGGAGGCAGCTCTTAGATGGGGCCCCAGGGACGCTATGTCAGCAGATCCAAGGTTTGAAGATGGCCTCTGTGCTCTTAAGTCAGCTCTGCGCTTGAGCAGGGCTTTTCTTTGGGAGGCCTCCCTTGCTTTCTCCTGACTATGTCTTGGCTTTTCTCCAGCAGTTCCCATGTTGCTTGTCCTCCTCTGGCCATCCCTCAAAACTTGAAATCTCAGCCTCAGCCCCAAGCTGCCCTTTCATCAAAACAAGCTCGGTCTCCTTGCTTTCTGCTTCAGTATAAGGAATGAAGCCTTATGTCCAGCCAGGAGCTTTGCTGGTTTCGTAATGTACTGGTGCTCAGGAGCCAATCAGGACTAAGACCCGGCTGTGACACCTTGCTCTTCCTCACACAGTCTCCTCCTTCCACATCTCTGTGGTCTGGTTTGTCAACAGATACCTTGACCTTTAGGGTAGCCTCCTCACTGGCCCTTCTGTGTTCATTTTTTTATACTTCTCAGACTTTTTCCCACACTACTGCCAGGGTGACCTTTCCAAAAACATAAATTGAATTATGCCTTATAAAAAATAATCTCACTGAGATATAATTCATTCGCTTAAAGCTTAAAGTTCATGCCTAACATTAGGAGATGTGTGCAAACAGTCGGACATCTAATTTTAACATTTCCCCGTACTCATTAGCAACCGTTTCCTGCTCCTTTTCCTCATCCCTAGAGACTTCTGATTTACTTTCTCTGGATTTATTTATTCTGGACATTTAATACACATATGTAATATGTACTCACTTATGATGGGCTTTCTTCTTGAAAGGATTTTTCAAACATTTTGTGTCTGTGCATGTGCACATATATTCTCATTCTGGCAACATATAGAGGCTCCAAGGCAGCTCCTGAGGGTAGCTTCTCTCCTCCTACTATGTGCGAACTGGCTTTACTCCCTGAGCTACCTTGCCTGCCCCAAGAAGTCTTCTTTGTTTCTTTCTATTGCGAAAATATGACTTTATTTTTAGTGGTAATCTTTAGTTTTTCCTTTTTGGTTAGCACACAAAGAATTAGGTTTTATCTTTACATTTTACCATATATATATCACTATATATTTAAAATATTTTATCAGTATACATCAATTTCACATAATAATGTATCTCAATATGGCATTTTCATGCATGTACATAATGTATTTACATAGTATTTACCCCCATTGCTCTTTCAGCTCATTCTTGTTCCTACTAAGCCCCTTCTTTCCAATGTGCATTGTTCCTAGTCACGCCCAAACTACCTCCCTCACTATCTCGCTCTCTGCTTAGTTCTCTCCAGATAATTCCCGTCTCCACTTTAGTGATATATACATTCCACTACTCTCCCTTGTATGCCTCTCCCTGTAGGACTCTTCCTACCCATCACTGTCTCTTTCCTTCTTTCTTGTCACACACACACACACACACACACACACACATCTATCTGTTGGTGGATGTCTGTAAGAGAAAATGAAGGCATGACCTGGTGGCCAGCCTACCTAGCACACTGGGCTCCTAAATAAGAAACATGGCACGATGTGCTCCTGAGTGTTTCCAGAAACCAGAACATGATTCAACATAGAGACCCTGGTGGTGTTAGCACACACTGTGCAGTCCGGGGTAATCAATCACAGTCAATAGGCTTCCACTAGGTAAATAGTTGTTTTAAAGCAGAAGCAATAAAGCAGAAGCTGCTCCCTGAAACCGTCTAGAGAGGTTCATCTCCACACCCTTTACCAACTCATAGGTATCACCGTCTTATCAGGGGACACCCCGGTATTGTTGGTAGATGTCTAGGCTGGTTCCATATCTTGGTTGTTGTTCTATATCTTGGCTGTAGTGAACATGGATGTGCAGGCACTTCTGAAAGCTGACTTAGAACCCTTCGGGTAGATGCCCAAGAATGGTGTAGCAGCCGCCACAAGATGTACATTTTCTACTGAGATCTGAGATAAGATGCTCTTGAAATGTCAAGATGGCAAGAGATCTGAGGATAGTCCTCTCTCATCACTCTTCCCTGGTGACTTCTCTAAGCTGGTAGCAAAACTGGTCAGAACCTACCTTGAAGGGGTTTACTGTGCCATGATTCATGAAGTTAGAAGGACGCTTCAAAGTTCGGGGTGTAACCAGACAGTTGCTCCCAGTGAGCTCCCTTTATCTCCTTCGAGTTTCCCAAAACATGCTTGGGTTAGGATGGTGCTTCTTTTTTTAAATTCTCGTTTCAGTTGAAGGGAGGAAAGGAAAGGCTCAGCTTACATTTTGATCTAATTAAGTTAGAGCCCTCTGAGGCAGATGCAGGGACCAGACAGGAAGTCTATGGAGGTGTGTCAAAAATGCAGCAGTGTGCTCCTGACACTGTGTGAGAAGCACTGGGCTCTGTAGCCTAGAGCAAATCCGGTTAAGCAGCAGATCCTGGAGTTCTCTGCTCCGTGGGAAACAGAATCCTTACTGCTGGTGAGTTTACTTTCCCATAAGCCTCATGAGTCCATACACTGCTGAAAAATCAGCTCCCATCAGCAAAATTCCGCTCAGCGGCTGGTGTGGTCTTTGGGAAAGACATGCCATTTTTCCATTCATATTTGTGACAGCTTCTAACTGAAATAGCTGTGAGGCACTGTTTTATCAAATGTGACAAAATACTGGAGGGAAGCAACTTCAGAGGATTGAAGGTCTGCTTAGGCTCATGTTGACAGAGGTTTCAGCCATCGTCCCGCCCCCCTCCCATGCCCCATTGCTTTTGGCCTGAGGAAAGTCCTGTCATGGTGGCCCAAGGATGTGGTGGAGGAGGCTGCTTACCTCACACAGAGATGTACAGAGAGGAAGAGGCCGAGACAAGACATCCACTACCAGAAGAAGCAGCCGCTCATGAGACTTCAGAAACAGGAGGGGAAACAAAAGCAAGTTCACAAAGATCCTCAAAGTCAACGGACTCTGTGTGAGCCCGACAAAGACTGTCCCTCAAAAAACAAAACAAAATAGGCTGGACATGTGGGGCACACCTTTAATCCCAGCACTCAGGAGGCAAAGGCAGGTGGAGCTCTGTGGGTTCAGTGCCTGCCTGGTCCACATAGCAAGTGCCCTGTGAGTCAATGATAAGCTCTCAGGAAGAAAAGCATACACCCCTCAAAGGTACATCCCAGTGATCCACTTCTTCCATTCAGGCTCCACCTTCCACACTTCCCCATCAAAATTTGTAGTATCAATTATAAAATCATTACTTAATTAATCCATCGCTTAGGTCAGTCAGCACCTTCATGAGCCAATGACTTCTTGAAAACATAACCTCAGAACCCTGCACTAGGGACCAAGACTTTAGCATATGAGCCTTTGTAGTTGGGATGGGGTGATAGAGTCATTCTTCTATAAAGATGAAAATGTACCTCACACAAAAATATGGGCATTAATGTTTGCATCAGCATTATTCAAAATAGCCCCAGAGTAAAAACAGTTCAAATGCCTAGCAAGTGTCCAGACTATTTTATTTTTTTTGATAGGTAAACAAAATGCAGTATATCCACACAAAGAGATATCACTTAGCCAATAAGCAAATTAGACAGGTACACATGCCACAGCACTGATGAACTTTGAAAACCCAACTAAGCAAGACTACACCCCAGTCAGATTGAATATCATTAAGAATGACAATGGCCAAAAAATAAAAAATGCTGGTGAGAACGCGGGGAAAGAGGGAGTCGTGTATATAGCTGGCAAGAGTATAAACCAGATCATTCACTGTGGATATCAGAATGTATTTTTCAAAACTAAAAACAAATGTTATATGTTCCAACTATACCATTCTTGAGTATCTACCCGAAGGGTTCTAAGTCAGCTTTCAGAAGTGCCTGCACATCCATGTTCACTGCAGCCAAGACATAGAACAACATCCAAGATGTGGAACCAGCCTAGACATCTGCCAACAATACCAGGGTGTCCCTTGAGAAGACGATGATACCCATGAGTTGGTAAAGGACTGTGGCCTGAAGATGCTTTGCCTTGCATCGCACCTGCTCTGACCACCTCTTCCCTCTCTTCCTTCACTCAAGTCCTCAAACAAGAATAGTGACCTGAAGATGTGGGTGCAAGGGATATACGGAGAAACAGAGTCAGTGGTGGCGGCGGCAGCATACACTAGGTAGCACCCACAGAAGGAAGCTTCTGCTCAAGCCTGCAAAGGCTCTGGAGTGCAACCCCTGATGCAGAGATGCCTGACTCCAGGCTGTGGAAGGGACTGTTATTCCCATCTCTCATGGGGTTGGGGACCTCAATTTCCTTATCTTGCTTTTAGACACAAGCCCACCCCAGGTACAGGAAGCCCAGCCTCTGAAGAAGAGCCTCAAGTGCTCCCATTAGAATTAAAGCCCAACGAACAAAGCCGGATATATACCAGTGGTAAAAATCCCGGGGGGGGGGAGCATGGGCAGTGCAGTTACTTCATCTGGGGCATATATTATGATTAAAGCGCAAAAATGGATGAAATGAGTCCTCCAAGTCCCTACTGAGATATGTTTGGGTCCACAACCGCATGGAGACCTGACTTCATGCAGAAACCTGAAGAAGCCTTTTCTTCTTCCCCCAGACTGCCCAGCTGCTGCCAGCTCAACCTTCCACAGAAGCCTTTCACCATGCCCTTTACTTCTCACAAACCTTCATGGCATCCCATCACCTGAGAGGCACGCTCCATTACATAATATTCGAGGCTCTAAAGAAAAGATTTCATCTTATGTGTGAGTGTCTGTGCACCACGTGCATGCAGTACTCTCAGAGGCTGGAAGAGAAGGTTGGATGCCCTGGGACTGGAGTTACAACCGGTTGTGAGCACCGTGTAGTTGCTAGTGTTGGGAACTGAACCTGGGTCCTCTGCAAGGGTAGTAAGGGCCCTTAACTTCAGAGCCATCTCTTTAATCCTGTATTTGAAGCTTTTGAACATGTGACCCATGTTACATGTTTTGACCTGTCTATCAACGAGTTCTCTTTTTTATCCCCTGAGGACCATCAGTTCCAGTCAGATGAGTATGTGGGGCACAGAGAGTCTGAAGATGCCATGAATTCTGTTCTAGACCTGCTGGTTGTGTGACACAGCAATAAGTCCCCTCCTCCAGGCTCAGGGTCCTGGTCCATAAAGTGGAACTGTGAGGCGGTGGGGAGGATTCTGGTGGGTTCATATGAGGGAACACAGACTAGTTAGTGGCTGGAGAAGCTGGTGTTTAATGACACCATGCCACTCTTACGGAACAAACGATGCTGTTTCCTGGTCCAGCTCTTTGACTTGATGCTGTGCTGTGCACCTTGATAGTCTTGCTTCTTCCCCTTGAGCAGTCTTCAAGGCTGGGTGGAAACTTTCCCCCTTTTGTGCCAACTTCCTAGTGACCTGAGTCCTCAGGGTCCTGAGGCACCTCGGAATTCTCACTGTCTTGTGTCAGGTTGTTAATCACTTCTTTGCCTTCCTTTTCTAAGTTCTCAGCCTCCTCCTGAGTCTACAGAACGCTCTTCTAACTCTCTGTCTTTTCTGTCTCTTAGCTTTCCCCCCTCCATCTGGTTTGAATGATCCAGATTCTATTTTAACTTAATTATTTAAATGATTTTCCCTTTGTAGTCTTTGAACATTTCTGATAGCTCTTTAATGACAGAGGGGCTCGTCTTTGTTTGCTCCCTTGATATCACATCTTGTTTTTGTTTTATGGACACAATTGTTAGAGGTTTAAAAGAACTTTTTTTTTTTACACGGCCTGAGCCACTAAAAAAAATGACTTGATCTATCCTGAAATGATTGGGTGTCCTTGCACACAGGAAGTCTGAGGCCATGAGGTCATATGTAGGAAAGGCTGTGTGACCTTTGTATGTGTGTGTGCGAATCCTGAAGGACAGAAAGTGGAGATGCTTCCAATGGCTCTATGTGATTTGAGGAGAACACTCACAGAGGAGACTGAGGCAGGAGAATGAGTGCTTGTGGGTATTCTGAAGAGATTCAGGCGGAGAACAGGAAATTCCCAGGGTTCCATTTCATTGCCATCACCACCCACCCTGCTCCTGAGAGCTGAATCTCACTGTAGAGCTGGCAGACTGGCCCTGAAATGTATCCCTTTTCATGAAGACTCCAGACTACAATGTCCTCCTTGGAGACTTCTCTTCCTCCCCCTCTTCTTCTTCCTCCTCCTCCTCCTCCTCCTCCTCCTCCTCTTCCTCTTACTGCTTTCCTTTAATCCTCTCCCTACTTTGTCTTCTAATTAATTTTGAAGATTCATGAATGATAGCCTCTACATCCTTATTTTCTTTTAGAGGGTTTGTATCTTTATTAACATTTCTTCCTGTCATTTTACTAAAAACTCAAGTGAGAGAGGAATTAGACACACATAGCCAACCTTCTGTTTGGAGCTAGAATTCCTACTTTTTTTTTCGAAAGACATCTCATTTACGGGCACACACCTTTAATCCCAGTGCTTGGGAAGTGGAGGCAGGCAGATCTCTGTGAGTTTGAGGCCAGCCTGGTCTACAGAGCTATTCTAGGCTGTTTTCCAGAGAAACCCTGTCTTGAAAAAACCCAAATATATACATAAAAGATATTTCACATTTACCTGGCTGGCCTTTGGCTTGCCATGTAGCCAAGGATAGCTTAAACATCTGATTCTCCTGCCCCTTTGCCTGCTGGCATTATAGAAATGTGCTGTCATGTCTGGTTTCTGTGGTGCTGGGAATCCACCCCAGGGTCTCTTGTATACTTGATGAAAATTCTATCCACTGCACTCTGCTCTCAGTTCCTAGAATTCCCACTTTCTACATTACTTATTGACTTAGCAACTCAAGTCAGTTCCCTGTTTGGGATTCAGTTCTTTAAAATGCCCAACTGTCTTATGGTCTGCAATGGAGAACACCTCATTCTGTTCTTTATTGATTTGTGTGTGGAGGTGCTCTAACACATTCACCAATGGAGACGGTTTGTGCATTGAGCATCACTGCTGTGCCTTATGCTTCTTGTCCAGGCCTCACAGATGCATCTTCTCACAGGAAGGACTTAATCTGGAGAGGCATTTGGGTCTCTTCTACTCTATGGTCCGTAGTATTTTCAACCTGGATAATGCACGTTTTAGGATTTGGATGCGATAAGAGAATACAGGAGCAAGGGCTCTTTGTGTAGACTCCCACAGTCTAACTCCTTTAAACACAGCAAGGGATCTGTGTGTAGACACCATGGTCTAATTCCTTTAAAGTTACAATCCTCTTGACTTCCTTCTAGAAAAACTAGAGCTTGGGAGTCTTACTATCTATTATCTCTTGTTTTTGTTTGTTTTGGTTTGCTGGGGGCAAGTAGGTTACTTCCGCTCAGAATTTCCTGTTTTCTGAGTTGAAGGAGTTCCCCCCCCCCTTCCTGCCCTTGTGCGCAGTGCCTTCTTCCCCTTCCCTTTCTCTCACTCGTACCCAGAGTAGCTGGATGATTTTCTCCAAAGAAAACTACGTGGCCAATTCCAGCACAGACAAATAAAAACCACAAGCAGAGCATCATGACATGGTCCTCCACCTCATAGGTCATATTTTTGGCAAATGGCTGCGTCCTGTTGTCATTCCCATGGTGTCCAGCTTCTTCATTCATCTGATACATGGCTTTTCCTGGCTTTGGACCATTTGGAATGGTCCATAGTGATTAAAATGGGAAGAAAAACAGTCATTCTTCTACACTGGCGGGGGTGTGTGTGGTTATATTTTAGAGACTATATTCTTAACTCCAGAGAAGGAAGTTGCCATTGAGAGTAACTGGTCAGGATGGAGGTGGAGGTGATTTAGGAGGAAAGCTACGAGTCTCCTTCCTTTGTCAATTCATTATAATACTTTTCCTTTCTGTGATCCAATAATCAACAGAGTTGCACCAATTAGCTCACAAAGTCTATTGAACTCATTTTTTCATTTAACTTTTATTTATTTATTTTATTTTTAATTGATTTTTATCGAGCTCTACATTTTTCTCTGATTCCCCGCCTCTCCCCTCCCCTTCAACCCTCTCCCAAGGTCTCCACGCTCCCAATTTACTCAGGAGATCTTGTCTTTTTCTA
>LOEQ01005018.1:59463-70060 GCA_001685075.1 Bramus lutescens | reverse complement strand
TCTCTTCACATCTCCCTCCTCTCCCTGCTCGACCCCTTCCACATCCTCCTCTGGACACTCCTCATCCCCAGTTCTTGGTGGCAGTCCACTGTCCTTCAGAAATTCGGCAGCTTCTGGAGTGGGCAGAGTATGGTCGATAATGGTACTGTCCTTCCCAGCTTTCCAGAGTTTGTAGCGCTCGGGCTGGAACCTCCTCACAAACACGTCCATGGAGATCTTCACCATATCCTTTCTGCAGGAGCACTGACAAAGGAGAGAGCAACAGTGAGGCCGCCTGTGAGCACTACCTCTCCTTCCCGCCTCCACCCTCTATGCAGATTAAAGCATTAGTAGGTTTGAAACCACACTGCTGGGGGCGGGGTAGGACCAAATACATTTTTTTTCTTGATTTTTCGAGACAGGGTTTTGCTGCAGCTTTGGAGCCTGTCCTGGAAACTAGCTCTTGTAGACCAGACTGGCCTCGAACTCACAGAGATCCACCTGCCTCTGCTTCTCAAGTGCTAGGATTAAAGGCGTGTGCCACTACCACCCGGCTAATTTTTTTTTTAATTAAAGAGAAAAAAGCCACAAATGGTGACATATATACACATATATCCAAACAATACACAGGAGACTGAGGCAAGAGTTTGAAGCTAGCCTGGGCTACAATGGGAGTTTCAGGGATAAAGAGTGAAACAAACAAAAAAAAAGCCTTTATGGACACACAATGCTGACACTCCCACATATCCCCAGCAACTGTTCCAGATGCCAACAGTTAAAAAAAAAAAAAAGTTTTGAGAAAATTTCCTCAATCAGACATTTTTTGCCCATGGTGTTACAGAAGTCAAGAAGGCTTACCAGCACAGCTTGCTTGCCATACTCAATCCACCGACGGGTAGCAAAATTGGTAGACTCGGCACAGTTGAAGCCATGGTTGAAGCCAGCATGGTAACCGTAAGGGAAAGTGATCATAAACTCGCCAGCTTCCTGGGTTACCTGAACAAAAGCAGATTTGAAGTAGCCACCACACGTGGCAGAGGCCAGAACTGGACTCCTGAGTGTTTCTTTGCCACCACTAAGCCAACCAACCAAGGATAAGTCAACACTGCCAGATCTTGAACGGCATGCATGTGAAGAGCCTAACTAACCATTCCTCCCAATTAATGCTGTGTGTGGAAGCTGCCGCCCTCAGCAGCAGGCCAGCACATGAGCCATCACCCTAGAGATGAAAACAAGACCGAGCGAAACTCCGCCTAACAAAGATGAGAGGGTGCTCCTGGGCCAGCCCACGGCCCACAGGCGGCTCACCTTGTCAAAGGGAATGCCGTACTTCTTTAGCATTAACGGGGAAATCAGGGTCATCTTGTGCCGCAGAAAGGCCTCACAGCTCTGAGCGCTTCCTGGGAAAAAGCCTGTTGGAGAGGATGGTGGGTGTGAGTTAAGAGGAGGCTCTGTCCAAGCTCGGGATCCTGAAGTCACTGCATCTGCAGATCTCAGGAACGATAAGGACAGACATCAGAGTGAGCGATGAGGGGCTGGAATGCTGGCTCAGCAGTTAAGAGCATTCACTGCTCTTACAGAGCAGAGCTGGGTTCCCAGCACCCATAGCAGACAGCTCACAAACACCTATAACTCCAGCTCCAAGGACTCCAGCACCCTCTTCTGGCCTCCACAAATGGTACTCGAACAGATAGATACACAGCACACTCAAGCATGGAAATTAAAATTATAGTGAACAAACAAAAAAAAATTGGGGGTGGGGGTTGTCACTGTGTAGCCAGGGACTCGTGGAGATCAGGCTGCCTCTACTGAGATTAAAGGCATGAGCCACCACGCCTGGCCAAAANAAAAAAAGAAGAAAAAAAGGAAGCAAGAAAAAAAGGGTGCTAATGCTGCTTTAGTTCCAAGTAGAGCAAGCCCTATGGTGAGCCCTGCCCTCCCAGGTGGAGGTTACCTGGGTGATCAGACTCTGGCAGCGCTCAGATACTCAAGTTCACAAAGAGCTGAGAGCTACTTCCGAGCTTCTCCAGGCCCTGGAGACTGAGACTGCACCTCCAGTCTCCCGAAGATAGCACATCACATCTATAGTTTGATTACTCAGGATCTCTCTCCTTCTCTCTCTCTGTCTCTCTGTCTCTCTCTCTCATACACACACTCCTACACCTAAACACAACACAGTACTCAATTTGGGCTTTCACACTGGGAACTTGGGGAGGAGAATCTGACCAAGTCACTTCCTGGTTGAGGCTGGGAGAGATGAAGGCAGAGTGAGTAGGAAAAGGACCGAGTACTCCTCAGACAAACTGGGAAAGGCTCAGACTGGCCTGTTCCACTAAGGTGGATCTGGCAGCTGAGCTCACACACCCCACCCCACCTGCAGGCCTGTAAAAGGTCACAGGTCATCTGACCACAGAGAATGGATGCTTCAGAGCACGGAGCTAGACTGGAGAAGGCTGATCCTGTATCTGGAGGGAATGCAGTACCTTTGGCAAGACGTTCCAGGCGTTTCCCATGCTCCGGTGGAACAGAATACCTGCAATCACATGATAACATCAGACACCAGCAGAAGACAAGGGAAGGAGGTGAGGGACTTGCTCTCACTCACAAACACCTCGAAGGAAACACAAGATCCTGAGGGTTCCCAATCCAAAGAAACAACAAATGTCTGAGGTGATGGGTATGCCAAACACCCAACCTGACTGGTATACATCACGTACATGTACTGGAATATGCTACTATGGCCCATAAAAATGTACAATCACTATGTGTCAGCTAAAAACAGGTTTTTTTAGGGTGGGGGTTGAGACAGGAACTCACTATGCAGCCCTGTCTTGCCTGGAACTCAATATGTAGACCACATTAGCCTCAAATTCAGAGACATGCCAGTCTCTGCCTCCCTAGTACTGGATTAAAGGTGTGTTCCACCAAACTGGGCTTAAAATGTATTTCCTAAGAACACCTTGAGGAAAGCAAAACTAGAAAGATGAGACAGGAAGATAAAGAATTCAAGGCCAGTTTGACTATTTTGGGAAGGGACACTTAAAAAACAACTTATGGAATGAAGTATTCAGTTTAAGACAAAAGAGTAGAGAGTTACACAAAGTGAGGATTCATTTCTTCTGTATTCGCTCATTCAGCAAGACATGCAATGAATAAGAGCTCCCAGGACACAAAGTCTCTCCTGACTAAGGTCCTCCTATAATAAAGCTGTTGCCTGCATGTTGGGGAGGAGGGATTACAATGCTGTGAGGGTTTCCACAATGCTCCTAGAAAAGCCCGATGGACAGGCTGGAGGAATGGGAAACATGGCGACCAAGGATTTGGCACCTCGAGACTTGGCCCCATACTGCAGATGAACCAATTTTTCTACCATAAAAGGTGTACTGATTACCCAATGATTAATTACTCCTCCATGCAATGTGGTGCCCAGACATCCCAAGAGGTGTGCTTTATGGAAAAACAAGGGAAATAAAAACACCTGAGACTATTTAAAACTTCAACAAAACTGCTGAACTTTCTATTCCATCACCTTGTTTCAACCTTCTGGCAATGGAAGGCAGCACTGACCCAGGACTGTCTCCTGGACATAGCAACAATGGACTTCTAAGCACACGAGGCATCTGTCAATCCAAGAGCTCGGCACGGGCAGGTCAAACCTGTGTCCCTCATCCCTGCTGCTATGCCGACCTCCTCCATTCCACCCAGCTCTGCCCTCCTTCTTTCCAGGTCTCGTATTCTAAGCCTTCTCTGTCCCCAGTCCACCTGTGTGTCCTTCTGGGGACCTTCCTGGGGTCTTTTCTTCACCGCCCTGTAACGTTTCTGCTTCAGTGTGTCCTGCCTAGCCTATCTGCGGGCTGAGGACCTCCCACAAGCAGCACTGCTGTCACTGGCCGAGCCTCCACTAAAAGGCCGAGAGTAAGAGACACACCAGCACACAGAGAACACGGAGCCAGTTAGTGTCCCCCTAACATGTGGAAAGCAGGAACATGCTCAGCCACAGCTTCATTTGCTGCACACCAAATCACTTTTCCATCAGCAAGGAAATCTTCCTAACACACAAAGAGTAAATTTAACAAATTCCCCAGGAACTGGACACAGTGGTACACGCCTTGGATCCCAGTCCTTGGAAGGCAGAAGCAGGTGGATCTTTTGAGTTCGAGGCCAGACTGAGTTCCAGGACAACCATGGCTATGCTACATAAAGAAACCATCTCAAAAAAAAAAAAAATCTAAAAAAACCCTCAGGTCATTGAGAAGGAATCAGAAAACAGCAGCAAGCCTGAAGAGCCCATGACTTTGAGTAGCTCCACCACCCACCGTAAGAAGCATGGTTCCACATGGTTCCTAAACCCCTCTATTCAGCCAGCATGGAGGCACGTAACTATTAATTCCAGCAATAAGGGAAGCTAAGGCAGAAGAAATCCAAGTTTAAGGCCAACCTGGGCTACAGGGTTGAGACCCTGTCTCAAACAATAAAGAACAACAAAAATAGAACTTGCTACTCAAAGGCATTTTGGACTCCCAAAGTACCCCCAAAGTATAACTCAATGCAGAACGCCAGCTCCACCCCAAAGCTGGTACCCAGAATCTACACTTCCCATGTATATGAGAAGCCACCAGCCGGGGCTGGAGAGATAGATGGCTCAGCAGTTAAGATCATTGGCAGCTCTTTCAGAAGACCCTGGTTCAATTCCCAGCACCCACATGGCAGCTCACAACTGTAACTCCAGTTCCAACAACCGTGGCAAAACACCAATGCACAGGGCTGGAGAGATGGCTCAGTGGTTAAGAGCACTGTCTGCTCTTCCAGAGAACCTGAGTTCAATTCCCAGCACCCACATGGCAGCTCACAACTGTCTGAAGATCCAGTTGCAGGGGATCTGACACCTTCACACCAATGCACATAAAATAAAGTTTATTAAATAAACCTAAAAAATATTAAAAAAAAACCACCAATGCACATAAAATAAATAAATTCTATTAAAAAAGAAAAGAAAAGTCAGCAGGCCTGTGCTAACGGAAAGGGGCCCTAACTACAGGCTGATTTTACCAAGACTTGGGCTCTCCGAAATGCAGGTAGTTGATGCTGTACAAATCCATGTCTTCCGTATGCCAGGCAAACGATGTCTTCCACATGCCAAAGTACAGGTATGGGGTGTTCACGCCCTCAATAGTAATGCCACTCTCCTTTTCCACCAGGTCCAGAATGGTCTTCAGCCGGCCAATATTCCACTCATCAACATGCTGCCAAAGAAAGAGCAGCCCAGGACACATATTTAAATGTGGAGGCCTCAGGTGAGCTGTTACTGCTGACTAAAATGTGGCACATCAAAACCACTACATCCAAAATAAATAAATAGCCAGGCATGGAAGCACACACCTTTAATCCCTGCATTCAAAAGTCAGAGGCAGGGAGATCTCTATAAGACCAGTCTAGCCTGGTCTACATAGCAAGTTCTAGGCAGCCAGGTATACACAGTTAGACCCTGTCTCAAAAAAAAAGGGGGGTGGACAGGTGGATGGATGGAAGGTTTGTAGGTAAAATTAGAAAATAAAAAACAGAAGTTGAAAAAATATGAAGTAAAATTTAAAAATAGTAAAGGGCCAGCAAAAAGGCCATCAAGCCTGACGGCCTGAGATCAATGCTCAGAATCCACACTGGGGGAGAGAACTGAGCGACTCTCAAAGTCGCCCCTGACCACATCCTTTCCCTACATACTATGGGCATCTCAGAGCCCCTCTTCTAAGCAGGTTCTGGATTGCTGCGCCCTGCAGCCATCACTTTCTCCACTCTCCACGACCCATGTGTCCTTCCATGTGGATCTTGGCACCCACTTCCCTCTGGACCTTCACCTTCCTGTCACCTTCCACATCCACACTAACATCAAAAAACTTAGTATTAAAGTCGATCTGAGATAATCCCTGAAAAGCATTATAGGCTTTTTTATTCACTCAAACAAAGACCCAAACAGTCCCCCTTCTACCATAGTAAGGCAATTTGTTAGCCCAAAAAAGCACTACACACCAAGCCAGGAAAAGCAGTTAAAATAGCTCCTGTTAGAGAATCTCACCAGAGAGCTCTGAGATCCAAATATACTTCTCCTTTTCCGTCCCCACCCTTTCATTTGATTAGTCAGAGCTTCTTCCTGCAGAAACCACCCTGCTCCCTCTCCCAAAGCCTCATTTTCTATGGCCTACCCCCCTTTCAAGAACTCATCAGCTACCACCCACAGACTATGCACAAGCCTTGAAAAGGACACCACAGCACCCAATTCACATGCAGAGTGCGAGACTGCAAAGTTCAGTCACATGCAGAACTGCAAGGAGGATCAGAGGACAGCAAGAAAGTGGAGGTGCATTGGCTTGTTCATCTGCCCTTTCACCAGCAGCTAAGCACCTACTGTATGCCAGTCAAGGTACCTACTGTGTGCCAGGAAAACACTATAGGGTTCTTCGTGGTCTCACCTTTTCATAGAGAGTACCATTCACATCTGCACCATAGATGGGAGGATTGAATGTGAGGTTTTTCCAGTATTTACGCTCAAGTTCTTCAAATTCACTATATCGTGGGGTACAGTACCTTCCAAAAATAAAATAAAGATGTTAATCACTTACAGATGTGGTGGTTTGAATGAGGATGCCCCCCCAAGCCCATATTTGAATACTTGGCCCCAGTTGGTAGAACTGGGAAGGATTATAAAGTATGGCCTTACTGGAGGAAGTGTGCCCCTGGGGGACAGCTTGGGAGCCTCCAAAGCCTCCATTCATCCCCCAGTGTGCTCTCTTACCCCTCTTGCCATCTGAAATGTTCACTTCCAGCTGTCCCTGCCACACGCCTTCGCTCTGCCATCCTGAACTCTAACCCTCGAAACCATAAGCACAATTAAACACCTCTTTTATAAGATGTCTGGTCACAGTGCTTTATCACAGCAACAGAAAGTCAACCAGGACAGTGGAAGGATAAGGTTATCAGGTATTATGAACTGTAAGATACAAGCCACTAGTTCAGGGTCATTTCACAAGAATAGTACACAAGGCTAGGAACATGTCTCAGTTGGTCTCAGTGTTTCCCTAGCACACACAAAGCTCTGCTTAAAGCAAGGCATGGTGGTACATGCCTGCAACCTCAGGACTTGAGGTAGATGCGAAGAATCAGAACAAATCATCCTGTTACATGAGACTCTCTCTCTCACACACACACACACAGGGCTGAAGAGAAGGCTCAGCAGTTAAGGACATGTACTACTACTGGGTGGTGGTGGCGCACGCCTTTAATCCCAGCACCCAGGAGGCAAAGGCAGGCAGATCTCTGTGAGCTCAAGTTCGAGACCATCCTGGTCTACAGAGCTAGTTCTAGGACAGGCTCCAAAGCTACAGAGAAACCCTGTCTCGAAAAAACAAAAAAGAAAAGAAAAACCAAAAAGCAATCATCAAGGCAGGCGAGATGAGTAGTTAAGAGCGCTGGCTGCTCCTCCTTTGGCCTCCAGCACCACATGGCCCACAGCCCTCTCTAATTCCGCTACCATGGAATCTGACGCCCTCTTCTGGCCTTGGCTACTACTTGGTAAACAGGCAAACAAGCCTGCAAACACCCTTATACATAAAATATTAAGTTTAAAATTTTAAATCATATTTCTCCCATGAACCTCTCCCTCTGAAGAGTTTTCTCCCCACTTTTCTTTAATAGATCTGTATTTGTTCTGCTTTATAAAACAAACAAGCAAACAATCTTGGCCTTCTAAGCCCTAATGCAGCCCCATTTGCACACTCAGGAGATCAGATAGAATCATCACGTTGAGTCAGAGCCAGCCTGGGTTACCTGGGTTACAGTGAACTCCAGGCAGATCTAATACACAGCATTTCCCTCTGGAGGCCCGGGACAGGAGGAAGCCGGGGGAAGATCACAGGCACAGATGTGGACCCACTCTCCCTTAGGAACACAATATCCTCACCTCTCTGGAGAGGGTGCTGCACCCTGCAGATTCTGGAGTAACGTGGGAGGATGAGCTTACAAACACAAAAACCAAAGACAAAAATCTGACCACACCCACACACCAACCCCTCAGGGATATAGTGAACATCAGCGTGGATGCACTAACAGCAAGGAAGCTGCTCCTAACAGCTCACTTGTCGCTGCTGTCTTCCCAGCATCCTCTCGGAGTCTAACATGCAACATAATCGGGGCACTGAAAACAGCACTCAAGAAAAATTACTTACCAACAACAGAAATAAGGGACAAAAAGCTTTTAATATATTAGGGTAGAGGGTGGGAACGTAGCTCAGTGGTAAAAAGCTTGCGTGAAGCCTTAGCAACACACACGGAAAAAGCAGATTTAAAAAAAAAAGCACACTGGGATGAAGGTGATAAGCTGGGTAATTTAACATAAAATTACATGAAGAAAAAAACTGTTATGTGTTGACAAGGCTGGAGACATGGCTCAGCAATTAAGAGCACTGGCTACTCTTCTAGAGGGCCCAGATGGTATTCCCAGCATCCACATGGTGGCTCAACACCCTCTGCAGCTCTAGTCCCAATGTTCTCTTCTGGCCTCCACAGGCACTGGACATGCATTTGGTGCACATACATATATCACGCAACACATCCATACTCACATGAAAGCATTTTTATTAGAGAGAGAGAGAGAGAGAGAGAGAGAGAGATGACATAGAGGAGCATGAAGCCTGAAATGGGTCCTGTGTGGAAAGCAAGCTGGGAAGCTCGGCCCAGGGCACAGCTGAGAGTAGACATAAAGGATGGCTCAGACTTTTGTCCACAGCACGGCACACTTCTTCAATGGACTTTGCTCCCTGGCCAAAAAGCTGGCCAGTGATGTAGATGTTTTAAGAGTTATCAACAAACCCATAAGATCTCAATTAGAACAGTGAGGTGGAAGGAGGCGGTGATAAGGTGTCCTGAATGTACCCAGGTGTGAAGACAGAAAACTCAAGGCCTAAAACTGGGCTTGCTCGGCAGAGGTAGAGCTCCAACTACCAGGCTGAAATCAAGATGTGTGGACCAGCAAGACTCGGGGAATGAAGAAAGGAAAAGGAAGGGACTCCCCATGGGTCCTCAGGGTTGAGAGCAGCGATGGGGAGAGCAGAGTGCGATGCCGGAAACAACTCCTTGTCTCCGTGAAAGAACGAGAGCAAACAACAGAGTAAGCAAACCCTGGGAAGAGAAGACGGCGAAAGCAACCGAGGAGGGCTAGCAACCAGCAACCAGCTTGGCAATTATTCACTCCTCTCTTGTGAGTGCCCACGCAGCGGTGAGACAGCACTGACCACACAAGTCAGACACAAGGGGAGCAAGCAGGCGGCATGGCCAGACACAGGAAAAGGTCCTTCTGCCTCAGCTCTACAGCTGTGCCATTTTCCAGAGTCAAACCCGTGCCGTGTCGCTGAGGCTGGGGCTACAGACTGTGTGTCTGTCTAAGAGGTCCTGGGTTCCATCATCAGCACCAACAAAAATGTTTTTAATTAAAAAGCAGAAACAGCAGGGCAGTGGTGGCACGCGCCTTTAATTCCAGCACTTGGAGGCAGAGGCAGGAGAATCTCTGTGAGTTCGAAACCAGCCTGGTCTACAAGAGCTAGTCCCAGGTCAGGCAACAAAGAAACACAATAATAAACAAACAAACAAACAGCAAAACAAACAAAAAAGGGGGCTGAAGAGTTGCCTCACCAGTTAAGAGCATTGACTACTTGTCCAGGGGACTTGGGTTCAGTTCCTAGCACACACATGGCAGCTTACAACTGTCTGTAACTCCAAGATCTGACACCCTCACACAGACATACATGGAAGCAGTACACCGATGCGTATGAAACAAAAATAAATCAATTTAAATAAACAAATAAATAAATGGGCAAACCCCTACTGTAACTGGGGCAGAGAGATGACTCAGCAACTGAGAGCACTCACTGATCTCGCTGAGGCCTTGAAGTCACTTCCCAGCACCCACACTGGGTAGCCTCCAACTGCCTGATTCTCCAGTTCCACAGGATGTGTCTGACACCCTGCTTTGCAGGGTACCCACATGCTAGTGCAGATACAGAATCACATAAACAAATAAAAATAACTCTTACTTGGGAGACATACAGCCCTTGCTGACTTAAACTTTCTCTATAGACCAGTGTGACCTCAAACCCCGAGATCTGCCTGCATCTGCCTCCCAACTGGCATGATTAAAGTCACGCACCACAATGCTGGTACACTAAAATAAGTCTTTTAGATTTTTTTGGGTTTTCTGAGACCAGGCTGGCTTAAATCTGCTTCCTGAGTGCTGGCACTGAAGGCATGAACTACCATGCCTAGCTTAAATAAAATCTTTAAAAGAAAAAAAAAATTACTGGAACTAGAGAGATGGTTCAGTGATTAAGACCACTTGTTGCTCCTGCAAAGGACCCAGGCTCAGTTCCCAGCACCTGAATGGCGCTCACAACTATCTGTAACTCTAGTTCCAGGGAATCAAACATCCTCCTCCGGCTTCCATACACACAAGGCATGCAAATGGTACATGGACATACATGTAAACAAAATACCTACACACTAGAAAAAATTTTTTTTAAACATTTATTTATTTATTATGCATACAATATTCTGTCTGTATGTATGTCTGCAGGCC
>LOEQ01005018.1:29171-42217 GCA_001685075.1 Bramus lutescens | reverse complement strand
TAACCACAGACATCCTGTTTTGTAACCACAGACATCCTGTTTTGTAACTACAGATATCCTGTTTTTCAACTTTTTTTTGTCCTCTAGTTGAACCCTGTAGATTCTAGCCTTGTAAAATGGCGTTACTAATGCTAAGCTTCTATCAGCTGGGGTCTTTCAGTTTCATGTAGCCCAGCTAGACTTAAACTTACTATATGTTGTTTGGACTGGTCTTGAACACCTGATCTTCCTATCTCTACGTCCCAAGTACTAGGATTACAGAAATGTGTTGTGTGACACTATTCCTGGGGAGACATGGACAAACGTCTTCCCACCATAGACAGGAAACTGACAACAGACCAGAGTATGGATACCATCAAAGTCCAGCGCAGTAAACCATGAGTTTTATTGGCATTATGTCTAGGAACCTGGGTGAAGTGTTACTACAGGAGCAGAAATGACTCAAAGATGGCTGCATCACTAAAACCCCACCCCAGGATGAGTGATGGCATACAGAAGCTGTAACCAGGAGCACAGCACACAGCATGCAGGCAACTCAACAGGCTGGAGAAACAAGAATAACAATTTTAACACAGTGCTACCGTCACGGATCAAGAACACAAGGTCTCAGAGTATCTCTTAGCAGTCCTTACTGTTATATATCCACAGGGAGGGAGAGGACTACTCTATCTGGTCAGTTTCAGGGACTTCTGGAAGGGCTGAGAGCTTTCCTACCACTGAGCTATACATCCAGTGTCTCCCTCACTGGGTTGGAACTTACCATGTAGCTGAAGATGAACTTGAACTTCTGATATTCCCGTCTCACACCAGAAGTATTGGGAGCACCAAGATTACACTCCACCTAGTTATGTGGTGTCGGGGATTGAACTCAGGGCTTTTAGCATGCTAGGCAAGCACTCAACAACTGAGCTACATCCTCAGTGCCCAACATGACTCTTGATATATACTGAAAAGTTTAGAATCAGTCTACGTCCCCACTAGTGACATGTTTCCAATTCCCTACATCAATGCTGATGGGTAACTTTTGCCGATGTGGTTTTTTTTTTATTTTGCCTATTTGATAGTCAAACACCAGCACCTTATTCTTGTTTCAATTTGCATTTCTTTGACTACCTCATGAGGGTGAGGACCTTATGTGTTGGGATGAGACTTCATGTATCTTCTTTTGAAATTGCCTGCTTGTCTCCGCATACATTTTTCTAGTCAGGGTATTTACTTTGCTCCTACTGATTTGAAAGAATCTATCTCTACCTACTAGGTCAAGATGATTTAGCCCTCTCTCCCCCCCAGGCATTTTTTTTTCCAGACAGGATCTCACGATCTAATCCTGGCTGACCAGGAACTCACTCTGTAGCCCAGGCTGGCCTCAAACTCACAGAGCTCTATCTGCCTCTGCCTCCGCAATTCTGAGATTAAAGGAGTGTGCCACTAGCAAGCTCTTCTCTCTTTTCTCCTTTCTTTCCTTTTTTTAGAAAAGAAATTGAAACCTCAGTATAGAAAGAAGCAAATTGAAGTTTTTAGAAAAGATTTGTTTTTATTATTTAATGTGTATTTGTGTGACTGTATATGAATGCATGAGTGTGGGTCCTTGTAGAGGTCAGAAGATGATGCCAGACCCTCCGGAGATGTAGTTACAGGACACTGTGAGCTTCAGGAGTGCTGGAAACTGACCTCTGGTCTTCTAGAAGACCAGCAAGTGCTCTAAACTGCTGAGCATTGCCCCAGTCCCATCCCCTCCATTTTCTCCAGACAAGTCTCACTGTGTAGCATATCCTGCTGCTTCAGCCTCCTTAGTGCTGGGATTCCAGATGTGCGTCATCATGCAACATGTCCCTGTGCTGTGTGTGCACATGTGTATGCCTGTGAGTGTGCATGTATGTGGAGACCAGAGGGTGACTTCAATTTTCGGGAGTGGTTTCTTACTCAACCTGGAGCTCACCATTTGGGTTAGAATAACTCATAAGTAAGTTCCAGGATCTTCCCGCCTCTACCAATATCACCCCTGCCTGGCCCAACACCAAAGCTACTGGCACTGGCTATCACATTCCATTTTTAACCTGGGTACTCAAGATTCGAATCCAGGTCTTCATATTGTACAAGAATCCCTTCACTCACTGAGCAACACCCTGGCCCCGGTAGTTTACTTTTGACTGTAAACACCAAGCTTTTAGACTTTGTTTTTCTTCTATGTTAAAATGTTCTCTTGGTATTTCTATTGTATAATACACCATGACCAAAAGAAAAGGATTCATTCCATCCTATACCTTAAATTCATCATCTGAAAAAGTCAGGGCAGGAACTCAAGGCAGGAACCTGGTGGCAGGAACTGAAGCAGAGATGGTGAAGAAATGCTGCTTATTGGCTTATTCCTCACAGCTTTCTCAGCCTGCTTTCTTAAACACCCTGGGACCTCTTGCCCAGGGGCAGCACTGTCCACTATGGGCTGGGCCCTCCCACATGAATCACCTATTAAGAAAATGCCCAACAAGCTTGCCACAGGGCAATCTTATGGAGGCATTTTCTCAATCATGGCCCTCTCTTTTCAGATATGTCTAGGTTTGGATCAAGTTGTCACAAAACAACCAGCACAGATCTCTGAGTTCTTCAGATGTGTTCCTGTTACATAGACATATGATATAGAAAATCTGTTAGGAAAACTGAGGGAGGGGCATGGGGATTTGACTCAGGTGACAGTGGCTGACCAGCAGGCGGGATACCCTGGGTTTTTTTCCCCAGAACCTCATGAGCACTATAATTTGGGTATGATACTGCAGTCCTGTAACCTCTGAACTCTCAAGGTTGAGGCAGGAGGACGAAAAATTCAAGGTCATCTTCAGCTAAACAAAGTTTGAGGCCAGCCTGGGCTATGTGAGAAAGACCCTGTCTCACAAAGGAAAGGGAGGCTGGTGATGCTGGAGAGATGGGTCAGCTGTTAAGAGCACTTGTTCTCACAGAGGACCCAAGTTTGATTCCCAGCACCTACACAGCAGCTCACAAGAGCCCATAACTCCAGTTTTAGGGGATCCAGCTCTCTCTTCTGACCTACTCACTGCACATTTATGAAGTACATAGATTTACATGCAATCAAAATACTCATAAAATAATATGGGTATTGGTGGTGAAGGCCTTTAATCACAGCATTTAGAAGTCAGAGGCAGGTGGATCTCTGAGTTTGAAGCCAACCTGCTCTATGGAGTGAGTTCCAGGACAGCAAGTGCTACACAAAGAAACCCTGTCTTGAAAAACCAAAACAACCAATGGACGAAAACAAAACCTCATATACATAAAATGAAGAAATATGAAAAAGAAAAAAAACCTCCAATAATACCTTATCTCAAAATAAAGGTGTGTAACATCTTCCCCAGCAAGATCTATCTACCTTACCTCAAAATAAAATGAAATAGGTAATAACTGAGAATTTTCCCTAAATAATCCAATATTCATTTGGAAGAAAAATAAGGACTAGATAAATAATTTTTAAAAACGATAATGGTTGTGGACTCAAATAAAGCAAGCCAGAAAAGTAAGGTGCCTAGTTCTGGTTGAGTGGGCAGAGAATAGACAGGTTCCATGGCCCAGCAGTACACTCTGTCCACTTGGTAAGCGAAGTTCTCCACAGGGTATCATGGAGCTCAGGCTGACCTTGAAATGGACATGCAACTGAGGATTGCCCTGTTGTCCTGATCTCCTACCTCCACTTGAGTGCTAGGATTGGAGTTGTATTCCACATAGCCAGCTCTGCTGTGTCCATGTGTATACATACACACATACATATGATGTGTGTGTGTATATATATGTATATACACACATATATGTATATGCATATATATGTACTTACACACACACACATATATAGATATATATATTGAGAGAAAGAGAGAGTATATGTGTATCTCACTATGCAGCTCTGACTGTCCTGGAACTCACTATTTAGACCAGATTGGTCTTATACTCTTACAGATACCCCTGCCTGTCTCTACCTCAAGTGCTGGGACTAAAGGCCTTTATGTGAATTTTTGAAAGAATGCATTACTGGGCTGGAGAGATGGCTCAGTGGTTAAGAGCACTGCTTGCTCTTCCAGAGGTCCTGAGCTCAAGTCCCAGCAACCGCATGGTCATTCAATACCATCTGTAATAAGATTTGGCACCCTCTCCTGACCAGCAGGCATACATGTAGACAGAACACTATATACATAATAAATAAATATTTTTTTTTAAAAATGCATTACTGTTGACAGAAGTTTCTGTCCTGCCCTGTCCCACAGCCATTCACTCATGAACACACAGAGGCTTACATTAATTATAAACAGATTGGCCTATTAGCTCAGGCTTTCTTATTAACTAATTCTTGCATTGTACATTAACCTATTATTCTTGTCTGTGTTAGACATGTGGCTTGGTACCTTTTATCAGCGAGGCATTCTCATCTTGCTTCCTCTGTGTCGAATGACTACTGCAGACTAAACCTTTCCTCTTCCCAGAATTTTCCTATTCTGGTCACTCCATCTATACTTCCTGCCTGGCTACTAGCCAAACAGCATTTTATTAAATCAATACAACTGACAAATCTTTAGAGGGTACAAGACCATTGTCCCACAACACAATACAGCTGGGTGGTGGTGGCGCTTGCCTTTAATCCCAGCACATAGGAGGCAGAGGCAGCTGGATATCTGTGAATTTGAGGCCAGCCTGATCTATGGATCAAATCTCAGGACAGTCAGGGCTACATAGAGAAACCCTGTCTTGAAAAAACAAAAACGAAACAAAAAAAAACCCCAAAAGAATGCATTACAGGTCTGTGCAGGGGAGCAGTATGGCCCTTCACACCAGTTATTTTACCATTCAGGTGACTGGCTCAAATTCTAGGGTCCTTCGAGCTCATAAGAAACAGCAGCCCAGTAAGACATAATAAGCAAAAGGAGAGCAGGGTGTGGTGCATCCCTGTGATTGCAACGCTCAGGAGGCAGAGGCAGGAGTACCAGCTGGAATTCAGAGCCAGCCCAGAATATCACGTACACGCACGGGAAGCAGACTTGCATCTGTTGTTTGCTACACAGTGAGTACGAGGCCATTTGGGGCTTTCGTGTTAGGCCCTGCCTCAAAAGCAAAAACAAAACAAGAAAAAACTTAAGGCAGAGTCCTTGTCTAGTATGTCCAAAACTCTAGTGTTTGATCCCCAATGCTGGGCCTGTAAGCCAACACTTTAGAGGTGGATGCAGGCAGATCTGAAGTTCAAGGTAATCAGTCTGGGAGAGCCTGACTGAAGAACAAAAACAATCAGTTCTGGGAAAAAGTATGCCCTGGTAATTATTTAAGTATAGGCGTGTGCCAGACCTACAGATATAGCACAGCCTATAACCCCATCTACTCACTTGCCTGGGCAGCCTGGTGGGCTCAAGGCCAGTCTGGACTACTATTAACACCCCGTCTGAACAATAAGAAAGGGTTGAGAGATTTAATGTGGTGGTAGAGCACATGCCTTATACAAACAAGGTCCTGGATTCAGTCCCGAGTACTTTCCTATAGCAACATGAGAAGCTCATGGAACCATACAAAACAGCATTTTTGTCCTTTAAAAAAAATTATTTTTTGGTTTTTTGAGACAGGGTTTCTTTATTTTATTATTTTATTTATATAAAATTATTATTATTGGGGGGCATTGAGACAGTTTCACTATGCACCTCGGCTGACCTGGGGCTCACCATATAGACCAGTTTGGCCTTAAACTAACAGAGACAGACTTACCTCTGCCCCCTGGGTGCTGGAGTTAAAGGTGTGTGACACCATGCCCAGCCCTATCCTTTAAATTTTTTACTAATTAATTAAACTGTATTTTATGTGTGTGGGTGTTGTACCACCCTACATGTCTGCACCTTGTGCGTTCCTGGTGCTGTTGGAGGCCAGGAAAGGGCATTATACTCCCTGGAACTAGAGTAACAGAGAGTTGTGATCTGCCCGTGGGTGCTGGGACTAGAACCCTGGTCCTCTAAGCAAGTGCTCTTAAGCATTGAGCTGTATCTTCAGCCTCTCCAAAGTATTTTTTAAATGATTTACTTACTAAGTGTCTGCCTGAATATGTGTCTGTGTGATGATGTTGGAACCTCCGGAACTGGAGTTACAGACAGTTGTGAGCTGTTATGTGGGGACTGGGAATTGAACCCAGGTCCTCTGGAAGAGAAGCCAGTGCTCTAAACCACTGACCCATCCCCAACCTCCCTCCAAAGTATTTTTAGAAAACAATAATTAGCCAGGCAGTGGTGGCACACACCTTTAATCCCAGCACTTGGGAGGCAGAGACAGATGGATCTCTGAGTTCAAGGCCAGCCTGGTCTACAAAGTGAATTCTAGGACAGCCAGGGCTGCTAGCAAAATCCTGTCTCGAAAAACCAAAAAATAAAAAAAAAGAAAACAAGAATCTGGGACAGTGAAAAATGGCTCAGTGGTTAAAGCATTTGCCATGGAAACCCGATGACCTGAGTTTGATCCCTCGAACTCAAGTAAAGGTGGGAGACCAACCCCACAAAGTTCTCCTCTGACATCTGCATGCATGCTGTGGTTTATATGCCCCCACACATCATATATATTTATATCTAGCTATATCTATATTATATCGATATATAATACACACACAGTAATAATAAATAAACAAAAATTTAAGGCAACATATGGGGTGCATGCCTTTAATCTCAGCACTTGGGAGGTAGACACAGGCAGATTTCTGAGTTCCATGCTAGCCTGGTCTACATAGCAAATTCCAGGCCAGCCAAGAGTACACAGTAAAACTCTGGCAAANAAAAAAAAAAAAAGAAAATTAAAAAAAAATCTGCAGCAAATTGTTTTTGTAAAGAACCTAGAGTAAGAAAACTCACTTCGGAGTGTGAGTACAAAAGATATTCTCAGGCATGTGAGCATCGGAATGTTTACAACCATGTGTGAAAAGTTAGGGTGACTACTCCACAGCAGGGGGATCAGGGCAAGAGGACTGCCGTGCCCGAGCAGCAGCAGTGCTTAGCGCAACCCTAAAATCGTCAGATAGAAGACGTGTTTGAAATGGATGCTCAAAGCCAGGCATGGTGGCGTACACCTTAAATCCCAGCACTGGGAGGTGGAGACAGGTGGATGTCTGAGTTTGAGGCCAGTCTCACCTACAAAGCAGGTTCCAGGAAGACCAGGGTTACACAGAGAAACCCTGTCTCAAAAAACTTAAAAGAGAAAGAAATGAATGCTTGAAACAGACAATTAAATTCTGGCTTTTAATTTTTAGAATGAGAGACTTCATTGTATTAACGGAACAGAAAGTGCTATAAACGCCAACAACTTGAAATCACAGTGGAGGAAAAGGTAGTGGGAGGGGGAGGGGCAAAGAGGCATGCTGGCTTTCTTATTTTCCCTGAGGGTAATCAATAGGGACCATCCACAGGTGATAAATCAGCAAACAGAGGCTTAAACGGCATGTTTAAAGCCATGCAGGGAACGCAAGATGAATTAGAAATAGTAATATATCTCACAGAATCAGGAGGTAGAAGGAAGGTAGAGAGGCAAAGGGTCAAGTAAATTTGCTAAACGTGTCACATTTATAGCCAAGGAGTCAGCAGACATTCATCTGCTGAAGACATACGAAGTCCACCATCAGGAGAGATGAGCGCAAAGAGGACACTTACTTCAATTTGGACCCTTCAAGATGGAGCTGGTGCAGCAGCTTAGCGGGAGAACTCTTACCTAGCAGGTGCAGAGCACATGCATGCATGCACACACACATGCACACATCCAAGTTTGTTTCTCTGGCTGGGTAGTTGGAGAAGACAATAATGAGAATTTTACCATGTTACATACCTGTACTATTCAGGCAGGCCTTTAACTCAAACCCTCCTGCCTTAGTCTCTCGGGTAACTGAGACTACAGGCCTAGGGGCTTTCTGATTATTAATGACAACTGTATTTGTGCCTCTTTTCCATTTGACCTCATCTCCTGCTACTCTCTGGCCCTTGCTTAGGATGGTAAAGCCACACGAGTCTCAGCACACCAAGCACATTTCTACCCCTTTGCTCCAGTGACTCAGCTCTGCCTGGATGCCCACCTTTTTATATGTGTAGGAGAACTTTCCCCGCTTGTATTACTGCATGCCTGTTATCCTCGAAAGTCAAAAGAAGGCGTCAGATCTGAAACTGAAGTTTCAGATGGTTCTAAGTCACCATGTGGGCATGGGAACTGAACCAGGGCCTTCTGGATGAGCAGCAAGTGCTCTCATCTGCTGAGCCATTTCTCTAGATGCTGGGTACTCATCTCGAAAATGGCAGGCAAACTCTTCCATAGTGTCCAAGTGTCTCCTCCAATCCCATCTCTAAAGATTAATCTGCATGGTCCACTTGGTTGGTTTGACAGGCACATTTCTGGGTGCATTTGTGAGTGCATTTCCAGACAAGATTAATTGAAAGGGAAGACACCCCCTAAATGTGGAGATATGGACTGAGCTAGGGGAGGAAGGCCAGAGCTGGCAGCACCCCCCTGTACTTTGTAGCCCACCATAACAAACTATGCTGCACTACCATGATGGACGAAAACCGTAAGACAAGAAGAAACTTTTCCTTCCTCGGTTCATTCTTTCTTTCCTTTTAAAGTTTGTGTGTGGTGTGATGTGTTGTATGTATTTGTAGTGCAGGTATGTTTGATGTGTAGGTGGGTGGGTTCATGTGTGTACATGTAGAGGTCATCAAATATAATCTTCTAGCACTCCACCTTATTACTTGGTGACAGGGTCTCTCACTAAACCGAAAGCTATTTTGGCTAGGCTGGCTGGTCAGAGATCTCTGGAGGTCTATGTCTGCCCTCTGGGGCTGGAGTGACACTCACACCCATGCCTGGCNTTTTAAGTGGATGCTGGAAAATTGAACTCAGGTCCTCGTGATTGGATACATTCCTACCCACTGAGTCATTGTCACCCGCCCTTGAGTTGAGGCATTTAGGTAACAAAATAGGAAAGTAGTTAATACGCCACCTTCCAGTGAAGGCTGCCTGGCCCCTCTTACTGCGCCGCCATGGCACTTCCCACCTGATACATTACAAATACATCTATTCACTAATTTCTGTATGCATCCTCTGTCTAAAGAGCACATGCCTCTAGGCCACAATCTCTGGGGTTCGCTGATGTGTTTGTTCTGAACCCTCAGATGGTGACTGACTGCCACGTGGCAAGTTCTCATTAGGTACTGGAGAAGTGGATGAAACATAATATTCTAAGAGATCAAATGGCATAACAGAGCAACCTTTTAGCTTGTTGTCAGGACTACATGAAATAATAGACTTCAGATACCTGGCATAGTGGAACTGTCTCGCCTCATTTGGGAAATTTACTGCTGACTTTTGAAGGAAGTATTTTCAGCTGAGACCTAAACGATGAAAAGAGCATGAGGTTGGGTGAGTGCAGAGGTGGGGAGTCGCTGGGGAAGGGGGAAGCGTGATCAGAATATATTGTGTGACAGTGTTTTTCAATTAAAATCAAATAAGAGTTATCCAGGTAGACAATGGGGGAGGATGTTTGTAGAAAGGTCTGGAGCTGAGAGGATGGTATGTACAGAACTCAAAGAACTAGTCTGGGCTAGAATAGTTTGCCTTGTACATGCAAGGCCCCGGGTTCCATCTCCAGCACTGCAAACACAAACAAAAAACTGATTTTTATTGTGGTTGGGGAACAGGGAGAAGAAAGATTAGGCCACAGAGACCAGATCCTCCAGGCCTGGAAAACCAGGGAGTTGAGGCTGATCCTGAGGGCTTGGTGGGTCTGGTTAGTCAGATCTACCCAGTGTGAAGGACCAGTCTGGATGCTGTGTTGAGAATGGGTTGGCTGGGGTCGGATGGAGAACAAGCAGACCATGGAGAAGACATGCCCAATAGTCCAGGTGGGAAAGGTTGGCTTAGAGTTGGGCATGGTGGCTTATGGTTGTAATCCCAGTGCTCAGGAGGCAGAGGCGGGAGTAAGCATGAATGTGGAGCTAACCGGAGCTGTAGGGTGAGACTCTTGTCTCAAGCTGGATGGCCTAGTGTATGGCCTGGGTCAGAAGCAGTGGGAATGTTGACAAGGGTGTGGGAGGCCACCTGGGGCAGGGCTTGGTGGAATGAGGGGGTATAGGAAGGAGAGATGCCTGGTTAGAAAATTAGTGTCAGGGTGCTAAACTCTGCACAGGGAGACCTTAGAGGAGCAGGCCTGAGAAGGTGGGGGAAGGACTAGCTCCGTTTGAGAGTGCTTGCCTAGAATCCCCCAAAACAGAGATGATTATCTTCCTATAATCTCAGCACTTGGGAGGTAGAGGCAGAAGGAACAGAGGTTCATCCCAAACTATGAATTTGAAGTCAGTCTGGACTGAGATCATGAGATCACCTGAAAAAAGAAAGGAAAAGAAAAAGATCTCTGTTTGAGGCCAGACTGGTCTACAAGAGCTTGTTCCAGGACAGGCTCCTAAGCTACAGAGAAACCCTGTCTCCAAAACAAACAAACAAACAAACAAACAAGATGGCTGGGCACATGGCCACCACATCTTTAATCCCAGCACTCAGGAGGCAGATCTCAGAGTTCGAGGCCCATCTGGTTTACAAAGTGAGTTCCAGGGCAGTCCAGTCAAAGCTATATAGTAAGATCCCCCTCTCAAATAGCAAACAGAGCAGGGAGGAGCTGGTACTGTTGGGGATGGAGACTTTGGGGAGGGCCATCTCCTGGCTTGACCTGCCATGCAGTCTCTTAGGTGGAAGCCCTTAAAGAGTGAAGGATTCCTTGATCTTTGGGGAGCCCCGAGGTTTAGGTCTGGAAAGCACTTAGTGCTGAGCCTGCCTGGGACAGGTCTAAATGCTGGCATTTCTCAAAAGTGAGCCTGGTATTTACTCGTCCCTTGGCAGTGTTTCATGGTTCAATCTTTGCTTTAGCAAGTAGTCATTCAAGTTTCATCTCATCAGCCATCATGGTGGGATGGCTGTCCTCCAAATAAATACAAATAGGTGGGGCACTAAACTGGGTGTGTGGGAAGCCAAGGAGGGACCCATTTCAGGCCTAGGTCAGTTTCATCCCATCAGACATCATGGCAGGATGGGTGCCCCTCTTCAAATAAATACAAATAGATGGGGCACTAAACTGGGTGTGTGGGAAGCCAAGGCCTAGGTCACTCACAGCCCTGAGACCACAGACAGCTGCTAATCATGGAATAGGCTGAGGGCTTCCATCCTGCTGACCCAGGACAATGCACAGCAAGTCATCGTTTTCACCATCAACTCAATGACCCACCCATCCCATTTGGCCCGTGTCACCAACCTTGTCACACTGCACTTCTCGGAACATCATACTTGCTTTGACTTAGGCTTCTGAGCTGTGGCACAGGTCATTCCCTCCTATGCACCCTCTTCCTACCTCTTACAACTAACTTCTACCCACCCCCTAAAGCCACCAAATCCATTTGTCATCTTCTCCAGGCCTTCTCCAGGGCCAGGTGCCACCTCAAGGCACCCCCAGTAAGTCTGTGACAACTCTCCCATGTGCGACTTAGGTATTTTTTCCCTGTTTGCAATCTCTTATCTCTGCAAGCTCCAGGGGTCTGAGACCAGGCAGGGTCTTCTCACTGCCACTGTCAAGGCTGCAGGGCTCAGTGAATCTGCAGTGCTAAGTTCCCTGAGCCCCCAGGGTCTTGCTGTTTGTGCATCCAATACCCAAATCCAAGAATTACACTGTGTCTTACTAATTAATTTTCATATGGTCATTTTCTAAGTCCACAGGTTATCCCATTCCTTAGAACATGGGGGAAGATGAAGGTGGTGTTGAGGGGCGAGGCGTTACACCCTCCATTTGGCAGCTCAGGCCTAGAGGTCTAGCCCTCAGTGGCTCTGTCTTCTTCCATTCATGTAGTCATGGCAGAAGCCTGTCACAAGCACTCAGGTTGGCCACGTTGACCTCTTGGAAAGTATCCTACAGAACCCGCCCAGGCCACCAAGTCAGACACCACACTCTAGATCAGAAGGAGCTGAGGCAGAGGCCCGGTGTGTAAGAAATCGATTATTCAAATTTATTACCATCAAGAAGTATGCAATGACGCTGTAGTTTTTCTCAACAAGTAGAAAACAGACTGTGTACAACGGTGAACTCTACAGCACTAGCATCCACAAGGTAGAAATGAATGTTTCTCCAACACCACCAACCCTGGATTGTTGATCTCGAATTAGCCTAGCTAGATCTGGGGACTTGGCATCAAGTCCCTAGGCTAAAAAACAGCTATGCACCCTTCCCTGCCCCCATTACCTATCTAGACAGTGCTGCCCAGAGGAAGAGGCCCTCTCCCTGCCCCTCAGCAAGCTGAGATAAGACTGAGTATAGTACCATGGATACAAGTCCAGTAGTCTTGCCACATTGGTTTACGAGGGCAACTTGGATTGAAGAAGAGCAAGTCTTGGGGGAATCTGAAGACAGCTGCAAACCAGGAGCGGAATCATCTGGCCCCGGCTGAGGACAGATGTGTGCTACCAGGCCCACTGGCCTAGACCTGAAGGGCCAGCCACACCCCCGCTTGGCCCTGAGGTGTGTGGGGCGTGGCACAAGCCCTCACCTGTGCCATTCATGTATTGAGGTGGCCAGAACCCACAGCCTACAAACACCTGCCACACTGCAATGCTGGGGATGATAGCGAGACGCTGTGGGCCCATGGTGAGCCCCAGGCACATTGAGTTGCCTCCCACTTCAGGATATGAAGTAGAGGCCAGGGGATGAATCTTTTTTTTTCTTTAAAAAAAAAAAAAAACAACAAAAAACTATTTTTGTGTTTTTTTTTAAATTTTTGTTTTTTTGAACCTTTGCAAACACGATGGTGATGAGGAAGGCCTTGCCAGGCTCCCCCAGACGCATCTGTGGTTGTGGGCTATGAATGTTAAATGCACACTGGGGATGTGATTCCTATCGCCTCCCCGCCCACCACTGTCTGTAGGGCCTAAAAAAAGGCTCTCAAGGAAAGAAAACCTAAAACAAAACATAAAGAAAGAAAGAAAGAAAGAAAGAAAGAAAGAAAGAAAGAAAGAAA
>LOEQ01005017.1:224723-236754 GCA_001685075.1 Bramus lutescens | reverse complement strand
CAAATTCTTAACACAAAACATCCAGGAAATCTGGACACCATGAAAAGACCAAACCTAAGAATAATAGGGGTAGAAGAAGGAGAAGTATCATAGCCCAGGAAATATATTCAACAAAACTATAAAAGAAAACTTTCCCAACCAAAAAAAGGATATTCCTATAAAGGTACAAGAAGTATACAGAACACTAAATAGACTGTATCAAAAAAGCATCCCCTCACCATATAATAATCAAAACACAAAACATACCAAATAAAGAATGAATATTAAGAGCTGCAAGGGAAAAAGGTCAAGTAACATATAAAGGGAAACCTATCAGAATTACACCTGACTTCTCAATGGAAACCATGAAAGCCAGAGGGTCATCTCTAGCAGTTAGGAAAATATAAATCAAAGCAATGTTGAGATTTCATCTTATCCAAGTGAGAATGGTAAAGATTAAATATCAACAAAACTGATAATAAATACTGACATATATGATGTGCAAAGGGAAACCTCATTCATTGTGAATGGGTTTTCTAACAGATTTAGTCACTTATATCTAAATACATGAAAAAGAGCTTGTAATGCTAATAAATATATTAGTAAACTTTTCTTCTGGTCAGAAAAGGAGATGGTGTGGGATGTCCTTTTGTCTCTGTGTTGCTTTTATTTGTTAATGGATAAAGAAACTGGCTTGGCCTATAGCAAGGTACAACTTAGGTGGGGAAAGGTAAAGTGAATGTTGGGGAAAAGGAGGTGGAGTCAAGGAGAAGCCATGGAGTGGCTGCCAGAGACAGAGATGCTGAAACCTTGCCAGTAGGCTATGAGCCTTGTAGTAAAATATAGAATAATGGAGATAGATTCATTCTAGATGTAAGGGCTAGCTAGCAATACACTTAAGTAATTGGCCAAGCAGTGATTTAATGAATACAGTTTCTTTGTGGTTATTTTGGGAGTCTGTGTGGCGAAGAAATGATCAAGTAGAGGGTTGTTCACACTAACAGCCTATTACAACATGATTGACAATATATACATTAGTGAACTTTTCTTCTCTGAATTGACAATGTTCTCTCTAAGAAATACAGACAATCCAACAAAAACCTAAACACAAGATGTGAGAATCTCTGTTTTCAGTTGTTGATCATGACTATCCAAGAGACTCTCCAACATGTAGCCTATTGCTAGTGCCCTTGGTTAATCTCAAAAGTAGAAAGGTAGATGGTTGGAGGTGAGGACCCCATGAATTTCAGAAATAGGTGAAGAGGTCTTTGATCTAGAACTGACCTGCATATCACTTGTTAGAAGACAAGATTCCATGGTACATGATGGCAACGTGCAAGTTTTCAAAGGAAGGAGACAATTAAAAATAAGAGGCACAAATAATAAAAGCTCAGAGATAGAAATTGGGGTTCAACCTGAAGGTAAGAAAGGCAAAAGAATCAGTCACTGGCCCTTAACTCTACCTCATTCCAAAATAGTGATCCTGCCTCCAGGACTCTGGAATGAGAATGTGTCTGAGAGGCGACTCCTCCCATTTTATAATTCTAGTACTGGGATTAAAGGTGTTCACCACTACCTACTGGTTTCTATGGAAAGGTAGTATGACTACTAGGATTAAAGGTGTGTATTATTGCTGCCTTGCATGTAAGTCTGGCTGTTTTACTTTTCTGATCTTCTAGGAAGCTTTATTTATTAGAATTCAAATTAAATGCCACTAAAACAGTATTATTTAATTATGATGTCTATGAACCACATTAATGACCAGCATGGCAGAACTACCCTAAGCATATGGTAGTGCCATGTGTTGCTTGGCAGTAACCAATACCTCCCTTATTGGAATGAAGAGATTTAACGAAGAAAACCATGCCTGGTATGGAAATTTAGGTAACTACTTAGTATTAGTGAAGTCATGAATATTGGAGAAGTATCTCTTACAAGTACTTTATTAAGACTGTACAATATTTAGTAACAATCGAAACATTTGTACTTATATTCACAAAATAAATGTAATATGGACTCCGGATAATAGAAGCTTCTCTGTGCAACACACAGAAACTACTTCAAAACCAAACCAATCAAAATGAAGTGTTGTGGAGCCAGGTCAAACACATATATCTAGAAAATACCCCACATTTAATGCTCAGGGAACTTTGTGAAAAAGGTGGAGAGAATAATTGTTATAGTGAGAGGATAACAGAGTTTACTGTGAGGTAGTGTCTTCTAGTAATATCTGAAGTTACTCTCATAAAGTCTCAGAAAACAAGGCTATTTACATGAGAGTTAAACAAGGACAACACCAATGAAAATGCCAACTTAGATGAGAAAAAGACCTGGAGGCCTCAGTCTTACACAAAGTACTAGACACAACTGAGGAATGCTGAGAGTGGGACAAACAGTCTTCTCTAGGGATGAACACACCAACTGGGTATCCAGTATCAAATGGTGAGCACTGACTATATACATGTAGGTAGCATTATACAGATGGATTTAGCCATAAATAATATATATATATATATACACATATATAGATATGCTCATATAATAATAATTAATGCAAATGAGTCAATGATGTTCATAGAGAGCAAGGAAAGATAATTGGGAGAATTTGGATGGAGGATAGGGAAAAGAGAAATGTAATATCAATAACAGAAAAAAGAAACTATAGCTCCCAGGTTCAATGTTTTTCACTCATGCATTGTTCTTTAAAGTAGTTTCTGTATACATTTTATTAAACAATTAACTTCAATTTTCAGTGCATTGAGTATGGATGAGCCAGGGTAATTTCTGTAACAATTCTTTAAGTATTTATTGAAATTTATAGAACATTGAGATATTTTTCTTTTATTCATTTTCTACAGAGTACATTTCTGATAATTACATAAACATTGATGTACCCTCAAACATCTTAACTAACCACTGATCTCAAAAATAATACCATAACTGAACAGATTACATATTCTTCTGTTGTGCTTCTTCATGTCTATAGTAATACTAATTTGTTCTTTATTTCTGTGATATCAATTTTGTTAGATTCACCAAATGCATAGAATATTCTATTATTGGCATTCTATTCTTGATGTAGTCACTTAATAAAAAAATTTCCCAAGGTCTATTCATGTCACCACTGAAAACCTAACAATGGCAAGATTACACGATTTTCATGACAGAGCAATGTAATAAGTCTTTATTTTGCCAGCCAGCTCCAAAATAGTGATATTGACAATTTTATTAATTATGACAGCTTGGCCTTTACATTAGGCTTGTTCTTAACTAGTTACTATAACTTAAATTAACCCACATTTTTATTAATCTACATTCTACCACATAGCTTTAATCTTTGTCTTATTCTGTTCAACTAATTCTACATATGGCTGGCTTCTGTAGAGCATCCAGATTCAATGGACGTTTCCTCACCCTGCCCAGAAGTCCTGCCTACCTCTGCTGCTTAACTATTGGTGATACAGTTCTTTATGAAACCAGTAAGAAGGCACCTTAGGTAGAAATACGTCTTTACAATATAAACATATATTCTGCAACAATGCTATATAGATTATATATGCTTATATTACTTTAATCTTTCTTGTATTTGTGGACATTTAAATTTATTCAATATTTTGAGTATAATTTGTGCTTACTTTCTTTACCCAGACACTTGGGGATGGGGTAAAAATGCTAGAATTATCTCTAGGTCATCTTAATGGAAACCAGGGACACAATAATTTTTTTAATTTTGATGAAATTAATTCAAATGGAGATGCACTTTTTAGGAGTTTATGTTTTTGATTAATGAAAAAACTACATGGTACTACATTCTTGCAAACTTTGCAAAACTATACATCTCTGTCTGAAATAACACATGCCTTTTGTCATTGTTACCATTTGCAATTTTGGTGAGGTGATGTGGTTTCTTTATTTGTTTTATTTAGGACCTGGTAATATTTTCATGCCAGTGTCTAATAATTTTCTTCACTTAAGACTTCAAGTGATAAACTTGCCTAGTTTCCTGTGTACCTTGAACCATTGCAGGGATATTCAAATGGGCTTTTCTTTTCATTGTGGTGCAGAGTTCCATAATTACTTATATCAAACATATGTTTTCACATTTTTGCTATACCCTTTTATTTATATGTCATCTTCTTTGGAGAAATATTTAAACAAAGGTTTAGCCAATTTTTTGCTCTGTTCATATATTTCCACATAGTAGTTAATTTAACCACAGCTGCCTCTGCTTGTGTATATAGAAGACAGATATTGATATTGGATGTCGTTCTTAATCATTATTCACATTGGTTTTTAGACATTGCTTCTCAGTGAATTTAGTTAATACAACTAAACTGTCTGATAATGAGACTCAAGGATCCTCCCTTCTGTATCTCCCCAGAACTGCCCCTGTGCAAACACACAATGCTGTATCTGGTTTGTAACAGTAATCAGAGACTGAACTTTTATGCTCATTCTTGACTTCACTGACTCTGATATCCTCTGAAATATTCACAACATTTTAAATAGATTTCCTATTTTAACACTGATTTGTTTGGTTTCTCTTATTTATACAATCTAGATGAAAACATTTTGTAATAAACACACTTTACAAGTATGTCCATGCATTTTGTATTTTTTGTTGGTTAGCCAGAATATGTGGTCTACAAGATATTTTTTGTATGTGTGTGTGCACCCAAATATCATTGGACAGAACCATATTCTGAAACATTTCTAATCAGATAATTTTGGGAGCTGAGTAGTTTTTGTTCTTATACATAAATCAATTATCTACTAAATGGTTATAACTGAACAGGTAATATGGTATCATTTTCTTCTCATGCAGGCCATAATTTATTTGACAAATATGCTTCACTTCCAGTTTGGGCAAAGCCTAAATCAATGGCTACGTGCCTGAATCACTGAGAAGTATCTCAGAAAAGTCTCTAAGGAAGAACATAGAGTAGACAACTATTAGCATGATGGATGGATTTGTCGTAAATGAATGACTGGTGTTGGCTGAAGCTCTCGGTAAAGCTGCAAAATTAATAGATTATAGCTGGATAATCACAGAATTACAGGAGGGGAAGGGTTGTTTAGAGATAATATGGAAATAGTTCTGGGACACTGTTCTTAAGAAGATATGAACTAATATCTAATTGATGCTGATAGGGAATAAGTCTCAGACAAAAGTACAATAATGCTGATTTCCAACTTGGCAAACCTACAGAATTACTGAAATAAGTTACAGGATTATGGGTAAGGGGTTACTTACAAGAGCAAGATTGACTCAAATGTGGATGCATCATGAAAAATCCATATCACCAGTGAAGACTGCTCATAAAATCTGGAACCCTCAAACTTTTGCATATTTGCATAGAGTTCCACAGTTCAGAGTGTTTCTTTTAGGTAACTGGAATGATCTTGGCATCTGCTAGGCAGTTTGAATTGTCTGAATCTCTTCTATGAAGTTAATCTTTGCTGAGTCTCCTCAGGAGCTTTTACTTGGGAAAGAAGAGGTTTGTATATCTGGTTAGTTGTGAGAATCCTGAACACTTCCATGTTGATTGCTTTCTGAATACTAAAGAACTTTCCTTTAGAATTTCTTGATCTCTGAATGATGGAAGTTTTCCACTTCTCTTTGGAACAACCAGTGTCACAATGAATGTCCCTCTAAGATGGAATGTTTTAACCCTGAGAAAGCTGTTACACAGCAGAGATTCCTACTGAAAAATTTGTCATAAATAGGAATGGGATGAGACTAGCTATAGCACAGTAAGACATGCCTCAAGATGTATTTATCATTCAGGAAAAAGCATGTCAGTATGGTTTCAAAGTACAGTTTAGTCACACTACCAATTGTACTAATCTATGAATAGTAGCATTTAAGTGTACCAAACTGTCAATTTGATGCCAATAAGTACATTCTGAAAAGTTTTATTTGAAAAAAGCTGCATTGCCATTTTTGACCCTTAAATAATTTAAAATGTTTTTACAATGGGAGGATGTGGCAAGAGGTACCATCCAAATATCACTTAGAGAAGTATTTTTAAGAAACAATTTATAATTATTAACTTTAAGCAATTTTTAAAAAATTTCTTTAACTTTTATCTTTTAGTTGCTATTACATTATTTTGTGAACATATAAAATATAAATTAAAAGAGCAAAAAATTTAAGGCAAATCTAAGAAAGGAACAACCAATTCATACTATCTCTTGATGAGAATGGAGAAACTTGCTACATTCCACTTCTAGTGTCCAGGTTATGCACATGCCTTAGTAGGACCACAAGAAAGATCACATAAAATAAATTCAGGTAAAGTAGTTCTTAATTTCATAAATATTAGTAAATGTAAATATCTTAGAAGAAATTGCAATTGCTAAGTGAAAATTTTTTTAAGATTATCAGGATATATACTTGCAAATAGGGCATGGAATTTTTAAATTAAGAATAATTAAGCTCTAGTTGAGACTAGTGTTATATCAAATATGCATCTACTTATCTCTTAAAATGTAAAAAGTGAAATGACCTCTTTTAATAAAAAGTATTTATACTGGAACAAACTTTTTGCCCACATTATAAATACTAGGTCTTTTTGGTTGCCACTGTAAATGTCATAAGTAACCAAAAACAAATGTACATGATTAGTTGCTAAACTGCAAAAAAGTTGAGTTGCAGTAATATTAGAAGTATTAAAAATAACCAAAACTGAAAATTTGTTCAGTATGCTTTCTCTGAGTCAGAAGAATAAACTATGGGAAGGTATTATACAGGAATATATGAAGTCTGAATATCAACTTTAGAAATATTTATAATTTTATTTCTGTAGAGACATTGAGAAAAATAAAAAGACTGATTGCATTAATCAAATTGCTTTGCTATATACAAGTTTACATAGAAGTATAATTTTATTTGTACCCACAAATGTAATATGAAATAAATTTTTGGCTACAGACAAATATTTCTGTTATGAATGCCATTTATATTGGTATTATGTAAGAAAATTTCCATGAGTTAAGGTATTTGGAGAAGGGCTTGTCAATTTTATGTCTAACCCTCAAATAATATCAAGATTTTTTTGTGTGTGTTTGTCTGTATGTGACTTCATAGAAAGACACACTATAATGGACTTTAGGGCAAATATTGCGTCACTTTACTGGAAACCTGTGAAAAATCTTTCATCCACCAAGTAGGTTATTAGGACATAAAAAAATAATTTCAAACAAGGGTAGATGACTGAACCAATAAATTTATTAGAGAAAGCAAGTGCATTAAATATAACTTAAACATCGTAAAGCTTACCACAATGTGGGCAACTGTTCACAAATGCTCATCCTTGAATATCTCTGCTCAACTCCATCACAAATTCAATAAAGAATATTTTCCCCAGATATTTTGCTGTAACCATAACACTATGTAGGTTTCTTCTCAATATTGTTGTTTTCAGAGCTTTTTCAGACAGTTTCCTGAGTATTATGGATTCTACATTTTCAATATAATAACTGTATAATTTGAGGGTGCTCAGGGTACTGCCTTTGGCATCCTATAAATATGGGATATCTTCAACTTCTAAGACATCTAGAGACTGAGAAAATATAAGGTATTTTCTCATATATGAATTGACAATTGTCTGTATTAGTTATTATATATTCATAATTTCCAAAGTAATTGTAATAGACAATTTTTTCTCATTCTATTTGAATTAGGGCTTTTTCTTATTTGAGGACCCATGATATCCTAATAACAAAAATTCCAGTAATACATAATATATTAAGATACTAATTTAAGATTTGGGGCTTTAAAAGTACTGAAACCAAGTATGGAGAAAGCTAATATGAAATACATTTCAAATACTTACTAATTACTGAGTAATTACTTTAGTTTATCTGAACTAAAGTAGGTCTACTTGTGGTTGACAAGTCATCTGACCAAAACTATGAAATCAACTTGGCTATAGAGTTTATATCTGCCACTACACATGCTTAAACCTTTTTTTCAAATCCAAGTGAAGCACATTTTTCCTTTAAAACGGGTCTATAAATTTTCATTGTATTGGAACCAATACAAGACTTTATGCCTCAATGATTAGCTCACAAAATTAAAGAAAAGAAATGATCCCAATAATGAGTTTCCTCAAGACCCCTTTGATTTCTTTGCTTCTCAAACTGTAGATGAAAGGATTCAACATATGGGGGACCTCACTGTACATCATGGGTGTTATTACATTGCTAATGGAAGAGTTAGAAACTGAAGAACTCATGTACACACCTAAACCAGTTCCATAGAATAAAGATGCCACTGAAAGATGAGACCCACAGGTGAAAAAATCTTTATGCCTTCCACCAACTGATGGGATCTTCAGAAGAGAGGACACAATTTGAAAATAAGAGAAAATAATTCCAGAGAGAGGGATAACTGCAAACGCAATAGTTGCCAGATAAATAAAGATAATATTGATAAATGTATCAGAGCAGGCAAGTTTTGTGATCTGACCAAGTCCACAGAAGAAGTTGGGGATATCATTTTCTGTACAAAAGAACAGTTGTAACACCAGAAGTGTGTGGAGCAGTGCATTTATAGTGCTGATGAGCAGGGAAATTTAGACTAGCAAGATGCCCAGGAAAGGGTTCATAATAATTGTATATCTCAGAGGTTGACAAATGGACACATACCAGTCATAAGCCATCACAGTGAGAAGAAAACTTTCAACACCACAAAATGTCAACATGGAATACACCTGTGAGATGCAGCCTATGTAAGTGATGCTCTGGTCATGTGCTTGGATGTTCAACAGCAACTTTGGGACTGTCGTGGTGCTCGCACAGATATCAGTGAAAGACAGATTACACAGGAAGAAGTACATGGGAGTGTGAAGGTGGGAGTCTATGCTCACAGCCAGGATAATGAGTAGGTTTCCCATGATGGTGATGAGATACATGAGCAGGAACACCTTGAAGATGAGGGGCTGCAGTTCAGGGACATATGTTAGTCCCATGAGAAAGAATTCTGAAACATGTGTCTAGTTTGCAGGTTCCATGTGTATGCTGAATATTGAAAAAATGTGGAATGAAAACAATATTAATTTTTGCAGTATTATCAGCAACACATTAGTATGAGACAGATATAAGGATGATTTAAATATTTTCACTTACTTTTAATGAGCTCCAATATTATGAAAATAATGCATCTTTAAATAAATTCTCCCACTGAAGCCTCAAGATTTGACTCCTAAGTTAAAAGCATTTCCTTCTCTTGCTTAGTACTCAAGACAGCACCATGACTCACAACTCTCTGTGACTTCAGCTCTATGACCTAATTATAAATTCTGGTTTCCAAAAAATACTATTTCACATGTGGTACATGCACAGTAACACAGCATATAAAAATTAAAAATACTTTTATTGAATTTTCTCCTTATAAAGCTTTAGAATTTATGTACAAAAAATAAGACCATTCTGAGCTATAAACTATGGAGATACTGAAGTTATTTTTCTAAAATATTTCTCCATTCCTCTTGTATATTTATGCTATAATATCTACTCTGTCCATTGTACATCTTCATATTTGCAAATATCTTGACAATTGATGAGCCTGAATTGAATTCTAAAGCATGAGTTCTTTCTTTCAAAATCATTTCTGCCTTCAAGCAAAATGACAGTTGACAGCCCAAGATTATGGCTGCAGAATCATCTCCTTTTTCTATAAAAATTGCAGTTGAATTCCTTCTCATATCAGATGTACTTATAATGTTATGGCATGCATCCAACAAATACAGTCTACAAAGGAAAAGTCTGATCTCTGGTCTTCTGTGTTCTGAGTTGTGTCTATGAACATTTTCCATGTATCTTTCTGCACAGTAAATATTTAGCACCCCAAAATTATCCAGAGGTAGTAAAATATTTTCTCATTTTAGTATTTATTATATATATTTAAAAGTAAATACTAAATTTAAAATATATATTTTATATATCTTATTATTTATATATTATATTATTATAATATATTTTATATGTTTTATATTTATAGTATATATATATTAGGGTAACACTGGAAAAGTATCAAAATAATATAAAGAATGAAATACTGAGTTTTTGTTGAACAATTTTTAGTTTCTTGATAGAGATGTACAGATAACACAGACTTACATAATTAGATATGAGTATGAGACATACCTGTTATATATTGTGTTAATGAGGCATATAGTGAATGTTAGTGCTATAATTCCTCATAAACTTCAAGTGAATGAGAAATGTATGTGCTCCTACTTCAGTGATACTCAGCTCAAAGCTTGTTTTTCTTAAACTTCACATTGAATGTCTTGAATTTGTGAACATTTTATTTATACATTTATGCTGGAATTTTGGGAATGACTTTATGGAAAATGACTTATGGAAAATCTTCAATGATAAAAAAACAAACACTCTCAAAATAGTGCTAGGCATGTAAGATTAATTGTTTTGATATTGTATATCATTAGTGTGTATTTGTGTGTGTGCATTGATATTTGTATTTGCTGTGAACAGGAGCATGTAACAGATTCCTTTACTGCCATATAGATGATAAATTGAGGCAGGTGAGACTATAAGAAAGGGAACATTTCTAACCTCATGAATGCCAGTGTTGAGTAAGAGCTTGAATCATTACTTCACCACTCATTTTGGTTATGTACAAAAGTAATGAAAGAAGCATGACCAATAATTACTATATTCATTAGTCCTATACATATGCTATCCTATATAATGATAATCTGATTTAAATAATACTAATTTAGTTAAAAACTATCAATATATTTTGAGTGCTATCCTGAGAAGCATACCATGTGAAAAAGTATATCATGACAAAATTTTAGGCATTTTTTTTGAGTATGCACAGTTGAGTGTATTTTACTGTGGATGATACTCATATAATAAAAAGCAAATAAATAATTCAAATTTGGCTACTACATGAGAATAAACACTAAAACATACACCTTTCTTAATTATTGTTTTACCATATTTGCAATTGGAAACAAATAATAATGGAAGCTCCATCTGTCACAGAACACTCAAATTCCTCCCTTTCTATGAAAAATACCCACACTCCCCTAATGTACATCACTCTATCACAGCATTATATTTAATAACTTTATTCTAAATAATATATCTGCACTGTATTGAAATAAAAACATATATACTTATAAAAGCAGAACATATATATTTCATTTAAATGTTACCAATTGGTATTTTTAAATTAGTGCTAATATGTGCATGCATCCTACATAACTTTTCATTAAAACCATAGTCTAATACACAGAGTGCTCTCCATAAGTGATGCATAATATACTTCCTTTCTTTAACTTGCAAATGTGTGATTTATATAGATAAATGCACAAAAGAGCCTATTGAATTCCAGATAAAATGTCTTTGCAATAAGAAAGTGAATGAAGGAAAATAGTTAAGGAATAAATTTTATATGCTTATTATTTAGTTTAAAATACAATTCAATGATAGTACTGGTTAAGTGTGCGAAGAAACAAAGTATTAAGCATGTGTATCTCTTACCAGAATTAAGTACTGGCCTAGCATTGCCTCCCTGGTCCTTCTGATCTCTGTCTAATAAATTTGAATGAGCCACAAGGAATAGAGTGAAGAAGAAAGGTAGCATATTGTGAAACAATACCAAAATTCCCAAGAGGTTAGGGAAAAATGCCTACAGATATTAGGTCAACCTTAGCTTTGGATAGTCTCTATACTATTTTCAGTGTTTATGAAACACATTGTTATGTTCAAAAGATTAACACCCTTTTGGATTAAATTTCAAAGGATGCTATAATGCTTATCATTGTGAGTGAATAGAAAGTTTCATTGTAGATAGAAATATCATGATGTTTGCATTAAAAATATCTTTTCCCAGGTTGAGAAATTTGGCCTAGAAACCATTTTTTAAATCTGTAATCAAAATTCATTTTCTGGTGTTTGAAAGTTTATGTTAACACGCAGAAGTCCTTTATTTTGATCCTGCTAGTATCAGAACATATAAATAGCATGTTCTGTTTATAATATTTCATATTGAGTAGGACAATAAAAGATGTTG
>LOEQ01005017.1:196234-209840 GCA_001685075.1 Bramus lutescens | reverse complement strand
CCAATCCTCCCCTTCTCCCTTCTCTCTCCCCATCTCCCCTTCCCCCCAACCCACTGTCACCCCCCGCTCCCAACTTAGGCTATCATTGGTGTTTTTGATTTTAGCATTTTCTTTGGCTGGTGAATCTGTTTCTTATATCGTGTCTTTAACATCTGGATTTTTTTCTTCCATCTCTCCTACTCTGCTGGTGATTCTTGCATCTGTAGTTCCTGTTTGCTACTTAAATTTTCCATTTTCAGAATTTCCTCAGTTTTGTTTTCTTCAAGTGTTTCTTTTTTTCCTTAACTTTTTGTTAGCTTTCTTTAAGGGATTTATTCATTGCCACCAATTTCTTGTTTGTTTATTTTTCCAGATTTCTTCAAGGGATTTATTTATTTCCCCTTTAAGGAGTTTAATCACCTTCAAAAAGTTAGTTTTGGGTCTTTTTTATGTGCATGTCCAAATGTAATTGGGAAGCCCCTTATCTTTAACCATTTCTCAGCTGTTTATTTTGGAAGTTATGTAACTTTGTTTTTTATATATAAATAATTAATCCACTAAATAATTGTAATTGTGTATATATTACTGTATAATTTTATTTTTGTGCTGGCAACTTTTATTTGGAAATCATATATCACTGCAAGTTTGAGCACAGCCTAAATAAATGAATATGTGCCTGTGTCACAAAAAAGTGTCAAAAAGCCTCTATAGAAGAACATAGAGAAGACAATTGATAGCATGGTGGATGGATTTGTCACAAATGAGTGACTGATATAGGTGAAGCATGCTACGAAGCTGCAAAACAACTACTCAGATTATAGAGTTGCTTGAGAGTCACAGAATTACAGGATGAGAAGGGTTGTCTAGAGATGGAAATAGTTTTGGGACACTATTATTAAGAAGATATGAACAAATAATCACTTCTGATAGGGAATAGGTCATAGATAAAAGTAACAATACTGCTGATTCCCAACTTGGCAAATCTACAGAATTACTGAAATTAGTTACAGGATTATGGGTATGGGGTTACTTTCGGGAGAAATATTGACTCAAATATAGATGTATCATGAATAGCTCATACTAAGAGGAGTGATGACTCTTAAAATATTATACATATTGCACAACTTCCAGGGAGTTCCATACATTGCAGTTTCTTTTTCAGGAAGCCTGGATGATCTGGGTCTTTTCTAGGCAGCTTGAGTTGTCTGATCCTCTTTCAGGAAGCTAGTCTTTGCTGAGTCTTCACAGGAGCTTTTAGTATTAATATATTTCTTGGAAAGAAGGGGCTTATTCATATGATCAGTTGTGACGACACCTGGACACTTCCATGTTGTTTGCTTTCTGAGTATTAAAGAAAACCTTCCTTTTGAATTATTTGATGTCTTCATGACAAAATGTTCAACTTCCCATTGAAAGATCCAAAATCGTAATGAAGCTACCCTCAAGATGGAATGTTTTAACCATGAGGAAAGTGTTAGATAGCAGATATTCCTATTGCAAAATTTGTCATAAACTGAATGGGATGAGACTGTAGCTGTAGCACAAAAAGAAATATTTTTACAGGTAGAGAATATGCCAGGATGTACAATCCAAATATCTGACAGAGAACTATTTTTGAAATTTATACTTACTGATTCCTGTGAATTTCCCTAGTGCCATGGTTCTCATTAGTCCTTTAATTATTCACTCAATCAAAATATGTCTTTTTTCTATATTAATGTCCTTCCCCTTTCTTGAGCATCCCATTCCCTCATGTTCTTTTCCTACCTCCCCTCTCCCATCCCCTTTCCCTTCAGCTTCATTTATCTCCCCTCCTAATTTTCTCAGGAGGTCTTGTCTGTTCCCTCTTCCCAGGCAGATCCTGTATGTCCCTGTTAGGGTTCTTCTTGTTACCAACTTCTCTGGGATTATAGACTATAGGCTGGTTATCATTTGCTTTATCTCTAATATCTACTTTTGAGTGAGCATACACCATGTTTGTCTATCTGCATCTGGGTGACCACTCAGAATGGTTTGTTCTAGTTTCATCCATTGGCCTGAAAATTCAAAGATGTCAAAGACAACCCCAGCTAAGACTTTAAGCAACCGTGGAGAAGATGCCTAAACTGACCTTGCCCTGTGATCAGTTTGATAACTGCATTAATCGTCATCATAGAACCTTCAACCAGCAACTGATGGAAGCAGATCCACAGATCCACAGTAAAACATGGGGCTGAGTTACTGGAGACTAACCCAAGAGCGGGAGAAGCAATAATATGAACAAAGGGGTCATGAAAAAGATGGTGATACCAACAGAAACAGCTGACCTGAGCTTGTGACAGCTCACTGACACTGAACTGATAGAGGGTGATCCTGCTTAGGACCAAACTAGGCCCACTGAATTTGGGGGACATTTGAGAGTTTTAGGTAGTGTCTGAGACCAATGACAGTGGGAGCAGGATTTGTCACTAATGTTGGCGTCTAGTAACTCATACTCTTTGAAGGGATTCCTTGATCAGTATAGATATAGGGGGGAGGTCCTTGGTCTTGTGTCAAAGTGAAGTGTCAGATGTTGTTGACTCTCCATGGGAAGTTTTGCTCTCTCTGAGGAAATGATGGGGGTTTAGGGTGGAGGAAGAGTACAGATGGAGGAGTGGAGGGAGTGGGAATGGGTTATCTATATAAAATATGATATTTAAAAAAATTATTAAAAGAAAGAAATAAAAATGACAGACTTTATAGCTATTAGTTTTATGAGAAAATTTAAAAAATTTAATTAAAGATTATATTTCAGTTACTGTTACATTATTTCCCAAATATCAGAAAAGTAAATTAAAAAGATTAAAGTTTTAGGTAAACTGAAGAAAAGAAAAAAGCATTCATAGTATGTCTTGATGAGAATTGAGAAACATGCTACATGAAAATTCTGGTGTCCAGGTTATGTACATGTATGAGTAGGACTAAAAGAAACATACCATAAAATAAATTGGAGATAAGCATGTCTGAATGTTTTATAAATGTCAGAAATATTAGTGAATGCCAAGATCTTAGAAGAAACTGTAATTTCCAAGTGAAAAATTCTTGTAATGTAAGACTATTGGGATATATGCTTGTAGATAGGGCAATGCATTTTTCAATTGAGAAAAATTGAGCTCTAGTTGAAAGTAATTTTATGCCAAATATACAACTAATTATCACTTAAAGTGTAAAGAAGAGAAAGAAACATTTCCAAAATTTTTTACAATGGACAAAATCTTTGCCCACATTTCAAACACTAGGTCTTTAAGGATGTAAATACCCAAACATAAATTTTAAAAAGTAAATTTAAGCCAGGTGGTGGTCGTGCATGCCTTTAATCCCAGCACCCAGGAGGCAGAGGCAGGTGGATCTGTGAGTTTGAGGCCAGCCTAGTATACCAGAGTTAGTTTCAGGACAGACTCCAAAGCTACAGAGAAATTCTGTCTCGAAAAACAAACAAACAAACAAACAAAAAACCCAGTAAATTTAGTTGCTAATCTACCAAAACTGTGATTTGAGGTAATATTAGATGTATAAAAATAATCATAGCCAGAACCTGGAAACAACCTAAATGCCCCTCGCACAAAGAATGGATAAGGAAAATGTAGTACATTTACACAATGGAGTACTACACAGCAGGAAAAAATAACGACATCTTGAGTTTTGCAGGAAAATGGATGGAGCTAGACAAAATTTTTTTGAGTGAGGCAACCCAGACACAGAAAGACAATTATCACATATACTCACTCATAAGTAATTTTAAACATAAAGCAAAGAAAGCCAGCCTACAAATCACAACCCTCAAACACTTAGACAACAATGAGGATACTAAGAGAGACTTACATAGACGTGATCTACATGGGAAGAAGAAAAAGACAAGAACTCCTGAGTAAATTGGGAGCATGCGGGGAGGGTTGAAAGGGGGACAGAAGAGGCAGGGAGGGAAGCAGAGAGAAAAATTTAGAGCTTAATAAAAATAAAAAAGTAAAAAATAATCAAAACAGAATTTGTTAACTAAGCTTTTTGTGAGTCAAAAAAAGTAAACTGTAGGGAAGAATTGTACAGGCATACATTAAGGATGGATATCAACTCTAGAAATGTTTACAATATTGTTTCTGAAGAGATATTACCAAAAATAAGAAAAACTGACGACATTAATCCAAAGAGATCAATCAAATTTCTTTATCCTCTCTATAACTGCAAATAATGTTAATTGTATTTATACCCACACATATAATCTGAGAAAAATTCTTTGCTACAAGCAAATATTAATGTTTTCAGTGACATTGACAATAATATTGTGGAAGATAATTCCCAAATGATTAGGATAAGTACTTGTCATTCAATGTCTAGAACTCAAATAATAGCAGGGATTTTTTTGTGCTTGTGTGCTTGTGTGTGTCTGCCTTCATAAAAAATTGCAATAATGGACTTAGGGCAAATGCTATATGACTTTGCTGGGTAAATGGGAAAATGCTTCTATTCCCCCCAGTAGCTTACTAAGAACAGACATAAAAATAATATCATAGAAGTGTAGCTTGCTGAATTGAAAATTTATTCAAGAACATGAGTGAATTAAATATAGCTTAAAAACCATAAGGACTGCTAGAGTGTTGTTAACAATCCACATCCTAGAATCTCCCTATCCATCTTCTTAAATATTTCAATAAATAATTCTTTCCCCAGGTACTTTGCCTCAACTCTAACACTTGGGAAGAGTTTTTTGAATGTTGTCACTTTTAGAGCTTCCTCAAACTCTTAACTGTTGTTAGTTTGCTGAGTATTAGGGACACTATTTTTTTGATGAAAGAGCTGTAGGATAAGAGGGTGCTCGGGGTGCTTCCTCTGACATCCTATAAATATGGAATATCTTCAAATTCTAAAACTAATAAAGGGATTGAGCAAAAGGTAAAGTGTTAATTGGCTATCTCCTGTATTAATTATAATTAATTATATCTGAAATTATTGATTAAAAATTTCAAAGATACTTGTAATAAATATTTTTCCTCATTATTTTAGAATGGGGGCTTTCTCTCTGAGAACCAATGGCATAGTTATAATGGAAATAGCAAAATTGTATTTTTTACCAGTATAAAGTAATTATTTGGATTTTGGGTTTTAAAAGTAACTAAACCAAGTAGGCAGGAAGCTAGCACGCCTCATAAAGGCATACATTGTAAGGAGCTAGTAATTACTTAAGGGATTGTAGTATCTAGTTAATCTGAACCAAAGTAGGTCTTATTATGGGTTTCAATTCATTTGGCCTGACCATGAAATCACACTAACTCTAGATTTCATATGTGCCACTACAAATTTTTAAATCTTTTCTCTCACATCCTACATATTTTCCCTGTAAGACAAGTCTATACATCTTCATTTAATTGGAACCATTGCAACAGTTTCTGCTTCAGTGTAATAGCACACAAAATTATATAAATTAAATGAGTCTAGTGATGATCTTCCTCAAGGCCCCCTTGATTTCTTTACTTCTGAAACTGTAGATGAAAGGATTCAGCATTTGCGGGACCACACTGTACATCATGGATGCTATGACATTGCTGCTGGAAGAGTTAGGAACTGAAGAACTCATGTACACACCTAAACCAGTCCCATAGAATAAAGATACCACTGAAAGATGAGACCCACAGGTGGAAAAAGCTTTATGCCTTCCCCCAACTGATGGAATCTTCAGAATAAAGGACACAATTTGAAAATAAGAAAAAATAATTCCAGAAAGAGGAATAACTGAAAATATAATAGTTGCAGTATAAATTATGATTATATTGATAAATGTATCAGAGCAAGCAAGCTTGGTGACCTGACCAAGTTCACAGAAGAAGTTGGGGATATTTTGTTCTGTGCAAAATGACAGCGGAAAAACCAGAAGGGTGTGGAGCAGCGCATTTATAGTGCTGATGAGCAGGGAAAGTAAGACTAGCAAGATGCATAAGAAAGGGTTCATAATAATTGTATATCTCAGAGGTTGACAAATGGCCACATAGCGGTCATAAGCCATTACAGTGAGGAGACAACTTTCTAAAACACAAAATATCAATATAAAGCACACCTGGGACAGGCAGCCTACGTAAGTGATGCTCTGGTCATGTGCTTGGATGTTCAACAGCAACTTTGGGACTGTCGTGGTGCTCGCACAGATATCAGTGAAAGACAGATTACACAGGAAGAAGTACATGGGAGTGTGAAGGTGGGAGTCTATGCTCACAGCCAGGATAATGAGTAGGTTTCCCATGATGGTGATTAGGTACATGAGCAGGAACACGTTGAAGATGAGGGGCTGCAGTTCAGGGACGTATGTTAGTCCCATGAGAAAGAATTCTGAAACATGAGTCTGGTTTGCAGGTTACATGTGTATGCTGAATATTGACAAAAACGTGCAATGAAAATATGAGATTAATTTTTTGAAGTGAATATCAACATAGCATTAGTATGAGACAGATATAAACATAATTTTAATATTTCACTCACTATTAATGAGCTCAAAGTTCATAAAAAGTAATGTATCTTTAAATAATTTCTCTCCCTGAAGCCTTGAGAGATGACTCCTGGGCTAACTGCACTTCCTTCCCTTATATTGGATTTGAGTTAGTTTCCCAGCACCATTTTATGAAAGGTCACAATTACCTGTGTCTCCAGCTCTGGGAACTGATGATCTCTTCTGTCTTCCAAAAGGTACTCACAAGTGGCTCATGCACACTGATACAAGCACATGAAGATTAAAAGAATACTCTTATTCAATTTTCTCCCTCTAAAGTTTTAGAGCCAGTGTATAGAAAACAAAAGCTTTTTGAGCTATAAGATGAACTATAAAGATACTTATGAGTTTTCTTTAAAATATTTCCCCATTTTTCTTATTTATTTAACTACTAATACCTACTCTGCCTGTTGCACACCAATATACTTGCAAATAATGCGACAAATGACAAGACTACATTGAATATTATGATTTTTTTCTTTCAAAACCACCCAAGCCTTCAAGCAAAATGACAGGTGATAGTGAATGTGTCAAACTCAAAATTAAAAGCAATGGCCAAACATTTTAACTTCAGAACCATCTCTTGTGCCTATTGAATTATGGTTGAATTGCCTCACATTTCAGATGCATTTATGAGGTGATGGCATCACAAATGTGCAAAGGAAAAGCCCAATCTCTGGTCTTCTGTGTTCTAAGTTGAGTCTTTAAATATTCCCCACTTATATTTCCAGAGAGTAAATAATTAGCTCCCCTAAATTATTCAGAGATATCACAATATTTTCTCATTTTAATAGTAATCTTCAAACTTAGTATTAAGCTTTCCTTCACTTTCAGGCATTTCAAATTTTTCTCATTAATATAATTAAATAGAAAGGATTGTTGCAGATGTTTATGAGCTAAGATTAGCAATGAAACGCTGAGTATATTATTTGCTATAATAGGGTTACAATGGAAAAAATATCAAAATAATCTAAATAATCATATACCAAGTTCTTGTTAAAATATTTGTAATTTCTTGATGAAGGTGTACAGGTAATACAGATGTAGACAATTTGATATAAGAAGAGAAGAATGTATATAATTCAATGTTTTCCTTCTCACAATGAATAGGGAAGTAGCTATGGTAGCAATAATCATTTGGTATAATAATCACTTTATGCGTTTTGTATTTATAAAACATAAATGTCATATATTATGTTAATGATGTACATCACAAATTGATTTAAGGCCTTGTATTAATGCCATAAATTTTCATCAACTACAACTGAATGGGAAATCTTTGTATTCCTCTTGCGATAAAATTCACTTCATAACTTTTCCTTCTTCAAAAATCATATTGTATGTCTCAAATTTATGCAACATTTATATATGCATTTATACTGGAATTTTGGAAATGGCTTAGTGGAAAATCTTCAATGATGAAAAATAAAAAGGACAAAGGCTCTCACCATACTGCTGGGCATAGAAGATCATGAACTGATATTGCATATATCAGTGTGTGTACATATGTGTTTATATGATTATTTTCCACATGCTATGAGCAAGAGCACATAACAGGTTCCTTTGCCCCCAAATAAGTGATAAATTAATGCAGATGAGACTATAAAAAAGAGAACATTTCTAACATAATGAATGCTAATCTTAATTGTTTGCATCATTTCAACAGTACTCATCTTGGTTATGTAGAGAAGTAATGAAAGGAGCATGACCAATAGTTTATAATATTTATTCATCCTAGACATATGATACCTTATACAGTGATAATATGATTTAAATAATACTTAATTAGTTTTATACTATAAGTAAATTTTTTGCGTTAACCTAAGGAGCATATCATGTGAAAAAGATTACATTGTGAAAGAATTTTAGGCACTTTTTGAATATGCAAACATAAATGTATTTTACTGTGGATTATGCTGATGTAATAGAAAATAAATAAATGATGCAAGGTTGGCTGCACGAGAATAACCAATGAAACACACCCTTCCCAGTTATTACTTCATTTACTTTTCAAATACAAAAAGTAGTAAAGTTCCTTCACTCACATAAAACAGAAATTCCTGCTTTTCTATGGAAAATAACCATACTGACATAATGTGTACCATTCTATCATAGTATTCTATTTAATTGTATTATTTTAAATAGTTTATGTGAATTATCTTGAAATTAAAGCATGTGTGCTTATAGGAATAGAACATATGTATTTCATTTATGTTGACTTTTACATTGATGTTTTTAAAATTAGTAATAATATGTGCACTCCCCCTTTATAAGTTTTAATCAATTCCTTATTCCAATATGTAATCACAATAAACAAATTGCTTTCCTTAAGTGACATATTATATCCCTTCTTTCTTTTATTTATAAATGTGTGTTTAATGTAGATAAATGTATAAAATATCTTGTTGAATTCAAGATAAAATAAATTTGCAATGTTAACATGAATGAAGGAAAATAGTAAAGGAGTAATTTTTATGCTTATTATTTAATTATTTTAGAAAGATAAGAAATACAACACATTGTCTTCACTAGTTTACTGTGTGTAGAAGCAGGTTAGTATCACGTGTTTCTGATACCAGGGTTAAGTACTGGCCTACCTTTCCTCCCTGGTCTTTCTGATCTCCATCTAATGAATTTGAGCAAGACACACAGAATGTAGTGAAGAAGATAGAGTATCTTGGCAGAATATGCGACTTTGTCAAGGGATAGTGGAAAATGCTTACAGAAATCATGTCAATGTAAATTTTCAATATTCTTTTTACTATTTCTTAGTATTGATGAAATAAATCTGTGCAAGGTATTGCTATACTCAGATAATAGGCAGATGCTTTTGGATTAATCTTGAAAGAAGGCAGTAAGCTTATCTTTCTTGGTGACCAGAAGGTGACCTTATAGATAGAAATATGATGTTTCTGTTTAAAATGTTACATCTTTCCCAAGGGGGAGCTATTTGGCCCAGAACCCATATTTTTAAATCAATAAACAAAATGCATTTTCTGTTATTTAAATATTCTCATTAAATGGTAGAGATACAGTGTTAATTACCTTCAAGCTTGTTAGGATCAGAACATATTACCAAAATTCTGTTGTTAATCACACTCTCTGGGATCTTTCTGTTCACAATAATTGATACTGATTTGGAAGATTTAAGACACTGCTTTGTATATATATATATATATATATATATGTCTTCCTCCCTAGTTAATAAACATGCTAATTGACAGAACTACCTCTCTGTCTTATGATGCATCCAAGAATAAGAAATGTAAATTAAATATGGACTCTCAGTCAAGGGTTGAACATACCCCAAATTTATATTTATTATCTAATTTCTGATATTAAATTTTGGATCTGGTTTCTTCAAAAATAAACCAGAATGAGCCAAGTTATGGTATCCTGGTCCAATATGACTTGTGTCCTTGCTAAAAGAAAAGATGGGGGATATATAAACACGTGTGTGTATTCACACACACATACACACATACATAATCATAGTTAAATTAAAGAACAAGGAAGAATAGGCATCTCCAAGTTTCAGGGGAAAAAGGGAATCTAAGACATTTTAATTTATGAATAATTCAAGATCCACAATAAAACAACTTTACTATTTTAAGCCATGAAATTTTTGCTACTTTTTGAGAAAAACCTAATAAAGTAACTATCTCCAAATCCCTGTCATCTATCACCACAAGTTAAGAAAATATCTAAATTTTATGAGACTGTCATTAGAGTTGTCTGCTCATAACTGTATAGACAATGTTCTTTTAGATAGTATTATATAAATAGAATGAGAGATATGTGAATGTTGATATAAACAAGTGCAGAAATGTTAAAGGAGAAATCCAACAATGACAATAGAAGTAAAACTCTTATTTATCATAATATTTTTTGCATACCTTCATCTTTTTTCAGGATTGAATTCTAAACACTTGCCTCATGTTCAAAGTACCTAGTAAGGTATTCTGAAGTACCTATTTCCTTACTGACATTGATACTTAGATATTCACCTGGATATTGCACTAAATTATTATCTCAGTACTCAATGGGCTCCTGGAAAAGCTTGATCTTCTTTGGTTGAAAGTTCTGGTATGTCTTTCTAACATACAAAGTACATAAAGGAGGTGATCACAGGCTGGCTCTGACAGTGTAGTGTAGGTTTCTCAGGTACTCAATATCCAAAGTTCACCATTAGAGCCTCTATTTTACTATAATTCTAATCCCAGTAGAGCAGGCCTTAATGATAGTGTGTATAGATGTGTGGAATTCAACATGAATGATTTTCTGACCCCTGAGAATAAGAATTATACACCCAGCCTTCTGTACTGTTTCTCCTCAATTTTATTATTAACATTTCCAAAGATTTGTACCATTAGTATTGCAAGAACTATCATTTTGTTTTTTTAATATTTTATGTAGTAAGTTCAAATCAAATCAATTTTTTGATTGATATGGTTCTTTTTTATTAAGCTAATGCCTTCTCTTTTTTATACACACAGAACTTCAAGATCTATGTTGAAGAGATAAGAAAAGAGTGGATAGTCTTGTCTTGTTCCTGATTTTAGTGAAATTACTTTGACTTTCCTTTTATTTAATTTAATGTTGGCTGTTGGCTTGCTGTACATTGCTTTTATTATATTTATATATGTTCTTTGTATCTCTGATTTCTCCAAGACCTTTATCATGATGTGGTGTTGGATTCTGTCATATGCTTTTTCATCATCTAAAGAAATAACCATATTTTATTCTTTCTTTCAGTTTATTTACATTGTATTAGAGTGATAGATTTTGTTATGTTGAACCAACACTTCATCTCTGGGATAGGGCCAACTTGATCATGGTGGATGATTTTTTTTGATGTGTTCTTGGATTCAGTTTGCCAGCATTTTTTGAATATTTTTGCATCCATATTCATGAGTGATACTTGTCTATAATAATCTTTCTTGATTGAGTCTTTCCATGGTTTTGGTGTCAGGGTAACTCTAGCCTCATCAAAAGAATTTGAGAATGTTCCTTCTGTTTCTGTTATGCGAAACATTTTGAGGAGTATAGGTATTAGTTCTTCTTGGATGTTCTGGTAGAATTTTGCACTAAAACCATCAAGCCCTGGCCTTTTTTTGGTTAGGAGGTTTTTGATGACAGCTTCTTTATCCTTGCAGTTTATATGTCTATTTTAATTGCTTGCCTGGTCTCGATTTCATTTTGGTATATGGTATCTATATAGAAAATTGTCCACTTCTTTTATGTTTCCCAATTTTGTGGAGTACATGTTTTTTGTAGTATGACCTAATTATTCTCCGAATTTTCTCAGTACCTGTTGTTATGTCCCACTTTTCATTTCTGATTTTGTTAATTTAGATGTTCTTTCACCTCCTTTTGATTAGTTTGGATAAGGGTTTGTCTATCTTGCTGATTTTCTCAAAGAACAATCTCTTTGGTTCATTGATTATTTGCATTTTGTTTCTATTTTGTTGATTTCAGGCCTCAATTTGATTATTTCCTGTCTTCTACAAATCTTAGGTGAGTCTGTTTCTTTTTGTTTTAGAACTTTTGGGTGTGCTGTAAGGTCACTGATGTGAGATATCTCTGTTTTTCTTTATGTGGACACTTAATGCTCTGAACTTTCCTCTTAGCACTGCTTTCATAGTGTTCCATGAGTTTGGATATATAGTGCATTCATTATCATTGAATTCAAGAAAGTCTTTAATTTTTTTCTTTATTTCTTTCTTGACCCAGGGGTGGTTCAATTGTTCACTGTTCAATTTTCATGAGTTTGTAGACTTTCTGAGAGTAGTATTGTTGATAAATTCTAACTTTAATCCATGGTGATCTTTTTTTATTTTTATATTTTATTTTGTTAAAAAAGGTTTTCTCTACATAGCCCTAACTGTTCTGTTTGCTTGTTTTTGTTATTTCAAGACAGGGTTTCTCTGTAGCATAGGAGCCTTTCCTAGAACTAGCTCTGTAGACCAGGCTGGCCTTGAACTCAGAGATCTGCCTAACTCTGCCTCCCAAGTGATTGGTGAAAAGGTGAGTGCCACTGTGCTCAACAACATTAAACACATAAATTTTTTATTGCATTTATCAATTACTCTGTGTGTGTGTGTGTGTGTGTGTGTGTGTGTGTATGAGCATGACACAGCATATGTATGGAGGTCAGAGGGTTACTCGCAGGAGTCAATTCTATTTCCCCAGTGTGGCTCACAGGAATTGAACTTGGGTCATCAGTCTTGGCAGCACTGACTCATCTTGCTGGCCTAACTTTGAACTTTGGATTTTCCTGTCCCCACCTCCAGAGTTCTAGGATCACAAGTGTTTACTGCCACACCTGGTTTAGGCAGTGTTTGCTGCTGAACCTGGGGCTCCATCCATAATAGGCTTACAATCTACCAACTTAGCAAAATCTCCAGCCCTACTTTATGTAGGCATTTCATTTTGTTTTGTGTGTGCCGGGAATTGATTTATGGCATTGTAACATACAAATTAATCCCACATTTACCATAGCCCTACCTAAAACACCAGGCATTTCTGTCTGCTGAGATTCTATTGTCTTTCTTTTTTGGTTGTTTTTTTTGTTGTTGTTGTTTCTTTTTTACTTTTATTATTGTTTTATTATTATTATTAAAAATTTCCACCTCCTGCCCCCTCCAAATTCCCTACCCCATCCCCTCCATTTCCAGTCCAAAGAGGAGTCAGGGTTCCCTGCCCTGTGGGAAGACCAAGGTCCTGCCCCCTCCATTGACGTCTAGTAAGGTGAGCATCCAAACAGACTAGGCTCCCACAAAGACAGTACATGAAGTAGAATCAAAACTCAAACCATTGTCCTTGGCTTCTCAGTCAGCTCTCCTTCTTAGCCACATTCAGAGAGTCTGGATTGATCACATACTCCACTAGTCACAGTCCAGCTGGCCTTGGTGAGCTCTCATTGAATCAGCACCATCATCTCAGTGGGTGAGTGCACCCCTACAGGTTCTGACTTCCTTGCTCATGATCTCCTTTCTTCTGCTCCTCATTTGGACCTTGGGAGCTCAGTTCAGCGCTCCTATGTGGGTCTCTGTCTCTATCTCCATCCATCACAAGCTGAAGGTTCTATGGTGATATGCAAGATATTCATCAGTGTGGCTATAGGATGGGGCCAGT